>LZPO01117171.1:125847-139039 GCA_001675575.1 Neotoma lepida
CAGGAGTATATATAAATGGGGTTCAATGGGTTACTCAAAGAAAAGAAGACATGAAGTTGGAGAAGTAAGGCGATGTGGGGAGGAACAAGAGTAAATGTGATCTAAATACATTATATGAAAAGTTTAAATAATGAATACAAATATTTTAAAGGATACACAAAAATTGTTAGATAATAGATCACAGATAAACGATTGATAGACCATAGAGATATGTTGGCTAGATAGACAGGCAGAAATATGCCTGATGAAGGAATGNCTTAAATGGGTTGATTTATTTTTATGTTCTCTGACTCATACTAAATGTGGAGCCCACATAAGACATGGGAGTCACTATTGTGCGGTTCTAGCATAGTAGGACAACTACACTATAAATAAAACTAAAATGGAAAAAAATGGTGCTAGAAAGTCTCTTAAAATCACCTATAAACAACCTGAGCTCCTCCTCCCTCCTCCCACCTCCCACAGGAGCCTACTTGACAAACAGAAACATGAGTTCCTGAAGATCACAATACATCTTAAGCTAGACTTTATCCCTGACCAGTGTGAATAGTGATATAAGG
This sequence comes from Neotoma lepida, assembly GCA_001675575.1. Taxonomy (NCBI): domain Eukaryota; kingdom Metazoa; phylum Chordata; class Mammalia; order Rodentia; family Cricetidae; genus Neotoma; species Neotoma lepida. The sequence goes on from LZPO01117171.1 coordinate 126,408, forward strand.
GTGGGTGATAGTAGAAAGACCTTTCTGAGGCTGGCCAGGCCTGCCCATGTTAGACATAAGTATAACATTTTATTTCCTTTCATTTCCATAACAACTCTGTGACTTAGCAGTTAGTANTTATCCCTGCACGCCAGATGCAGACACAGAATTCTAAGTTCTCTGTGAAATGNTGCCAAGCACTGTGCAACACAGGTTTCTATGATGGGTTCATTTTCTGCCTTTGAGATTCTGAAATTCTCCAGAGAATCCTAGAGTAACTTCTCTCCAACCCACAGGAAAGCTCAACTTCGAGGAGTAACCTAATTACAAAACATTTTCCCTCCATCTTGTTGGCAGACTCTCCAGTAGTGGCTTTGATGAAGTCACAATTTTTCAAAGGTTTGTATGAGACCACATGGAGGACAGCTTTACCTAGTACTCCATTGATGACTGAGACCCTAAGCCCAAAAGCCAAAAGGATCTGGACCCCACCAAACCACAAGGCTGAATGAGAAGCTGGCTTTCTCACTTGAGCCCTGGCCAGCAGCACCTTGTGAGGGTCTACAGTGGAGTAACAACTGAACTATACCAGATTTCCAACCTGCAGAAACCACCAGACCATCCAAGTATCTTGCTTTAATCCACTAAGTGTGTGGGGATATTTCACACAGAATGAGATGACAAACGTATACAGCAAACCTTTTAGAAAGACAATCCTGCAAAATCTAAACACAGTGAAAATATGCATCAGATGTAAAATCAACATAATTGGAATGAGGGAGCCAGGAAGTATGCTGGCATTAAGACACAAATATGTTTTACAGTTTGTCAAGAAAAACACTTGTCTTAGGGTTTCTACTGGTGTGGTAAAACACCATAGCCAAAAGCAACTTGGTGAGGAATGGGTTTATTTCACTTACACTTCCAGGTAACAACCCATCACTGGGAAGTCTGGGCAGGAACTCAAGCAAGAACCTAGAAGCAGGAACTGATGTAGAGGCCATGGAGGAGTGCTGCTTACCGGCTTTCTCCCCATGACTTGTTCATCCTGCTTTCTCATAACGACCAGGATCACCAGCCCAGGTGTGGCACCGCCCACAGTGACCTGGGCCCTCCCACATCAATCACTAATGAGAAACATGCCCTACAGGCTTGCCTATAGCCAGATCTTGTGAAGGCATTTTCTCAGTTTGGGATTCCCTCCTCTCAGATGACTCTAACTTGTGTCAAGTTGACATAAAACTGACCAGCACTGCATGGTAAATTACTTAACTATCTTCAGAGAGGTCTGAGATCATGGAACTGCTAGTCTGAGTGTAAATCACTATGATCATTTTAGAATGTATTAAAAGACTTTATAATAAACTTTCTCTTTAGTACAGCAGTCACACACACCTGCCCCCTGCGAGACTTTCTTCTAAAGAAATAGTTGGTTATGCAGGAAGAAATGTGACAAAGTGTTTCTCAGTAATTGCCATAATTGTACAAGTGAAAATTAAAAACTACTTAAATATTTAATAATATGTTACTGATTCCATGGGCCAGTATAACTCCAAAGAGAGCTCTTTGGATTCTTTAAGATGTTTAACACCGAAAAGATACCAAATGGCACAGAGAGATTGCCGTCAGATTTACTTAGTCGTGAAGCACACCATAACAGAGCTATATAGTATGCTTCCATGCAAACAAGATGCCTGTTAGGTCTGGAGTCATGGCTCAGTGGTGATGAGCCTGAGCTGCTCCTGCAGAGGACTGGAGTTAGTTTCCCAGCACCCANGTTGGGCAGCTCACAACTACCTGTAACTCCAGCTCTAGGAGATCCTCTGCCCCCTTCTGGCTTCTATGGGCAACTGCACTCATGTGTACCCACCCACANACAGACACACAGGCATATACATTATTAAAAAGTAAATGTAGACCCTTTATATAAAGCAATGTTCACATGTGNGTCTGCATGCATAATACTGCATTAAGAAAAAACTATACAGATTTATAGTGGGATTAAAGTTTTCTTAGCTGATAGATCACAACATTATAGACAAGTTTCATTTTTCTATTTACCCTTTGCCATGTTATAATGGCTCTTGTAACTAGAAAAAATGATGTATTTACATTAATGGTATAACATTTCTTCATGATGTCTGACAGATAATATGTTAGTGTATGCTGATCTGTTTTTAGTTTCTTGGGAAGAAGACTGAGGCAAATTCATTAAGGCAAGAGAACCATCAATGATGTATTGTCTCTGATAAGTGACAGAGTTAATCTTTTCATTTGGCACTTGATAGCTAATTCATTTCTGCTTGCACTTTGCCAAGGCAATCCATCAGTGAGCACCATGGCTGCTAGAAGCAAAATGGTATCTTAACAAGGTTGGCTGTAGATAAGAGCTGCTGAACTATTAAGCGTAAAGTGTGTAAGGTAATCAAAAGCCACCCTATCCTGGAGTATTGGACACANACAATGTTATCACAAACTTTTAAAAGAAGAAAAATTCACNAAATGTGGAGCCAATTTACTGCCCGGTGAGTTTGTCCCGGAATCAACCATTGAATTGTTCACTGAAGTTTAAATGTCCTCTCTCACTGAGACTAGAAGGTCTGCATACTAATCAACCTTGTGTCTGTGTCTTACGCTTTGCTGAGTCCTANGTTATTAAATAACACAGTGTTCTCTGTCGTCTTTATTTTTCAGTGAGAAGCTCATTGTCTCAATGCATCAAATTTATCAGCAGAGCATAAACACGATTAATTAAGGGTCACTCACACACCCCATGCCTGCTTGCACACTGTTGATTTTCTCAGGCTATCCACACATNTGGGATGACTAGGTTATGATTAGGAGCTAAATTGATGCTGAGTGACAATGATGACAACGGTCGATAACTGTTAACTGACAAGCTGGAGAGAGCACTGCCTTAAATCCTACATAAAAGAGCTGCTCTGTACCAGGTGTGGGGGGAAGTACTTGAAGGGACACTAGCCCACTAGAGCATGTGGCTCTGGCAGGCCTTGCCCTTCTCCCCAATTCCTTCTGCCTTGCTAAAAACTGTTCAATTACATTCCTAAAGCCTGCAACCAAGTTCTATACCCTTATTTGGCCACTTCCTCCTCCTGAGTCTTACTACCAAGCTCCAGCAATCAGAAGCCCTTTGGTTCACCTAATTAACATGATTTCCCAGTTAAAATTAAACACCTTATCCTAACACAGGGTTTCCCTCTTTACCTTTATACACCGCCANTTGCCCATGTGCCACATCTGTCTCCTCTCTATCTAGAGACAGTCCTTTGTCCCTCCAGGACAAATACCTCTGCCCTCTTTCCCTTGTCCCCTTCCCCTTCTCCCTCATCCTCTATCTCCTTTACCACCCCATCCTAGCCCATTCTATCACAGATCGCCCCTTTTTCTATACCTAAGAATGACATCCACAAGGTCATTTGCTGCTGTTTTTCTGCCTGAGTCAGAAAGCAGCCACTTTAACTNTTCTATTTAATAAAGGATCTCTGTGAAAACAGGTGTTTAGGTGTAGTTTGTGCCTAATCCTGGGTCTAGGAGGGTGCCCCCACTGTGCAGGAGTCCCCTTCAATACTGACCCAAATGTTAGTGCTAAGAAGCAGCATCTGGTCCAGCTAGAACCGGAGCAATTGCAGGCTCATCTATAAAATGCTATGTGTACACGAGAAGATGATGGAGAAATCCCTGGAGGAGCGGTAGAGGGCTTTTGAGGCNGTAGCCAAACCCACGCCCCATCCAAGTAGAAATCTGACCTGAGATGAGATGTCTGCACTAACACTGTGTTCCTATTTTGCATATTATGTAACAACAACCTCAATGCCTTCCTACAGCCCAGGCAAGGAGGTGACACATTTCTCTGGGCTGTGACTTACGTCTGCAGTCCATATGGTACCCTGTGCTAGGATTTAGGATGGGGTGGAAGATAAGAGGGCAGAGCTAGAGACACAGGAAGTTACAGTGCAAGGTAACACTCATCATTCAGCTGAATGCACCATGCAGGTCCATGGCGTCGCATGTCAAGCCTCAAGTTTCCAGATGAGGAGAGTAGAGAGAAAGTGCAGGGGTAAAAGCAAGGAGTCATTGGTCACTTTCCGGGCTGGTGACAATAACCCTCCTAGGACAGATACCATGATTTAAGAGGGCAGCTAGACTCAAATTAAGTTCTTCAACTCCATCAGTTAGTGACTTGGAATAATTTNCTGTCTCTCAGAGTTGGCCATCTCTGCAGTACCNTGCTCATGCTGAAAGAGTTGTAGTATACAGCAAGTTGGTGTTACTGTTAAGACCATTTGCTTAACATTCTGGAAACATCCCTGGACAGTCTTCATATTTTGTTGGACATTCAAATAAACACTCACCTCTCTTAGGTTATGGTGGTGCAGATGACATGATCGAACAACAGAATCTTGAACTCTGTGGCTACCATGGCATATGTGTCTGGAATGAGTGTTGCCCTAAGTCAAGTCCGTGGGATTCTGTCGTAGTGGGTTTAGTGGTGAGCTGCAAGGTTGGGAGGGGTACCTCTGTGCGATGTATATGTCATGCCTTATTAGTTTCCTGGGTGAGAGGTTACAGTCCACAGCCATGGGATCTATATTCTCATGTACTCTGCCTACTACTACTTAGAGACCTAGGATTAAAATGGAGTTGTCAGTAGTTGAGTGACAAGGATAGCAAGCCATTTTGGTGATNGCATTGACTTCTACTGTGCAATTCTGAGGTGACCCAGNCCCATAGCATTTCACCAGAGTAAAGGCTTGGGAGAGAGAGCAACAGGACTCAGCATCCTCTATGAAGCAGGATGTCCACNACCACTGAAGACTGTAAGATGCTTCAGGAGCCATCAAGTCTGGTGAGAAGGGGACTGCGTGTCATGCTCCACAGGGCAAGACAAAAGTACACTAAAAGAGTGGACTTTCTGAGTGCTCTCTACCATGTCATACCCATAGTCTAATTCTGGTCACATATCATGGTGTGGTGGATAACTTGGATTCAACCATGCCTCTGCTATGTGACTANGAACATGTTATAGAGAATTTCTGATCTGCAGTTTCCCTGTTCATGAATTAGATGTAACAATTATCATAATTCCATAACATGATTATAAGAGATTATTAGACTTTGGGACTGGACAGTTGTTCAAATAGTTAAGTGCTCANCATGCAAGCACAAGGACCTGAATATAATCCATGGAACACATACACACACACACAACACATCNGGGCATAGAGGCACACACTTAATACCAGCACTGAGGAGGTAGGGACAGGTAGGTCCCTAGGACTCACTAGCCGGCCAGTCTAGCTGAGTCAGTGAGCTCTAGGCTAGTGAGAAACACTGCCTCAAAAATAAGGTGGCATGGTGGCTATGACTTTCATTCCAGCACTCAGGAGGCAGAGGCAGGCTGATCTCTGTGAGTTTAAGGCCAGCCTGATCCTACATAGTCCATCCAAGACATAGGGAGACCCTATCTCAAAAAATAAAGAAAACAAAACTATAACTCAAGCCCCCAATAAACAATAAATTTAAAAAATGGCATCCTGAGAAATGGCAGAAGCAGCTGACTTCTGGCCTAAACATACATGCATACATAAGTATTTATGCACCCCTTACATGAATCTACATGTACATGTACATGTACACACACACACACACACACACACACACACACTTTCTCTCTTTAGCACACATTACAAGGAACTGATATACATACTTTGGGGGCAATAATGAGTAAATCACAGATTTTGAATAGTACTGGTACTTATTTTCAGACATGGAGTTATGAGCAGTTTGAGCAATGCAATACCTGCACGGTGTCACCTGACCCAGGGACCATCAGTCATCTAACACAACCTTCCTCTTTCATCTAATCAAGCTGGCCTCTGGCTGCATCCCAGGCAGAGTTCTAAAGATGGCTCTGGAGAAGGTTCAGAGTGTCTAGAGTGNAGAACTTCAGACCTATAGTCACACCCAGTNCTGTATCTCTTGGGGAAACATCTTCTAAGCTCTTCTTGGGTACAGATGACAGAATGATACCAAAAAGGGGCAAGGCATTCATTCTGAGGAAGCCAAAACTATTTCCAAGTGAAGACAGAGTGCGCACAGTTCAGGCCCCACTAATGGAACTCTGTGAAGACATGGGGTCCACAGGTTCTGCTTGTTTCTTCTTTCTCTTGTCTGCACTTTGTAACCCTCANGATTTCATCGCTGCAGGAGGAGCTTACCAGCACACACCTTTTTACTCTTAGAAAAAACTGATTTGGGCTGGAGAGATGGCTCAGCGGTTAAGAGAACTGGCTGCTCTTCCAGAGGTCCTGAGTTCAATTCCCAGCAACCACATGGTGGCTCACAACCATCTATAGTGTGATCTGGTGCCCTCTTCTGGCCTGCAGACATACATGCAGATAGAGCACTCATACATAAATAAATAAANTTTTTTTAAAAAGCCGATTTTCAGCCTGGTGGAAATGGAAAGTTAAACTCAGAAGTGCCTGAGAACCTGGTTTTGTAAAGATTTAAGGGAGAGGGGAGAGACATAGGCAAAGTCATAAAAGCAGAATGGTGGGGACAAAGNACAGAAGAAGCAGGCAGTTGAGCTGTGAAGGTTCTTCTCTCACAGTGAGAGGAACTGACCTTGTCCCACTGATGTGGGAGGGGCAACCCTCAGCTGGATCTCGGGATAGGAGCAACCATTATATCTGCTATCCTACAGTTCTTCGGCCCCTCAACCCTCTGCAGCAGGACTTATGGCCCCAGGCCTGGCTTCCAGAAGGACCCTCCACTCATTGGTCCTTGCCTCAGATTTCCCACCCTTCAGGTCCTGGCCACCAAGGAGTTCATTGTGAGTCAGTCACAGAACTGGCTTTGGCCCAGGTCTTGGCAACTTTGCCTGAAGGAACAGATTTTCTGATATCTCATCTCAAAGAAGGGTTCCAGCGCACAGACTAGGGAAAATTCAAGATATTTTCACTGCCGCTTAGAGTTGTTTTACTGTTTTAAATCAGTTAAAATCTATGTATGTTTATATATAGTTTTCATATTTGTATACTGTATTTACATCATTTACCCCCTCGTTCCTGTGTTCACCCCACCCCTTGCCCCNTTCCCTCTCAAATGCATTGTATATGCCAGGCTACCCTTGAATGTCCTCTATAGCTGTAGATGACCTTGAACTTCTAATCCTCCTGCCTTCACCTCTGCAGTGCGGTGGTACAGGTGTCTTCTAGTATACTTAGTTTATACAGTGCTGAGCATCAACCCCAGGGCCTTGTGTATGTGTGATAAGCAATCTACCAAACTGAACTGTATCCCCAGAGAGAGAGAGAGAGAGAGAGAGAGAGAGAGAGAGCTGAACAACTGATCTTAAGGCCCTGTAGATCTTAGGCGAGTGTTCTTCTTATGTCAATCACTGGAGGTTTGGGGTAACCTAAAGTGGGAAAGTCAACCTGGCTTGCAAAAGGTTTTCTGATTTCCTTATCCCTGTGAAGCAGATGATATGGATGAGAGGCGGTACTGTGCTAGGTGTTGACCACAAAGGGGAGCTTGTCCTCAACTTAATCCCATAAGGGTCCCATACATGCCAGCAAAAGGTGCTCATTTGCAGCACACAGCTCAGTGAGCTTGGACAACTGAGCACACCCATGCAGCTGTCTCCACTTCCAAGGCAGAGGATCTTTTTGTCCCTTGAAGCCTTCATTCAGTTTCCAAACCTTCAAGAAGGAGCTGAACACTGGTGTGCTTCCGCCTCTCTGGGCTAGTGTTGCCTCTCCTCAAATTGCAAAGAAGCTTTTTCTAAAACAATTAAGAAAATATATTACCTTTATCTATTTATGGGGATGGGGGGACACATCTGCTGTGGTGCTCATGCGGAGGTACAGGACACCTTGAAGGAGTTAATTCTCTCCTACCACGTGAGACTGGGGGCTTAAACTCGAGCATCAGGACTGGCAGCAAACACCTTTATGCACTGAGCCATGGTGGCCCAGAGTCTACCCTTCTTATCTTGCACATCAACATGTCACATCTGTCATTATTTCTCCCACAAGTTTCTGTGGTAGCATTTGCCTAAAGCAGGTTTTCAATCCATCATCCTTCCTTTAAGTATTAGTTAAAATCCNAGCATTAGGAACATCTGAGCAATCTCCCCACTCATTTCTACTAGTTTGGAATGAGGGCTTTGATTATTAATAGTTAATGATAGTTAATTTTATAGATAGTTGCTACCTATCTATTAAACCCTAACTTTCTTCCTCAGAATGGTCCAGAATTGGTCTCTGTGCCACATGAAGCTCATATTCTTACCTTCTTCACAGAGGACTTGCAGGTTCAGAATTTCTTGATTTCCAGATGTTGACAGCTGCCTCCCAACAGTCTTGATGCTTTTTAAATGCTGCCTTCCTTCCATCTTCCTTTGTGTGTTCCTTTCAGAAAACCGGATGTCAGTACAGTCCTTTTATCTTTAGACATTACTTGATCTTCTGCCAGAGGCCCTGAGAAGTTTTTCTTCAGCTTTGAGATCAGAAAGTTTTACTATGAAGTGTCTCAATGTTAATCATTCAGAATTACTATTTCCAGGGCCCAAAGAGTCTTGGTAAAGTACAAAACTTTCAAGTCACTTGTTTGTTTTTATTCTAGACTTTTATGAATGATAGTTTTAAAAGTTCTATAGTAATATTTTTCTTTCCTGGAGATCCCAAAACATAAATATTATTTCTACTTGACCTATCTTCCTTTTCTACTCTATTTTTCTACTATTCAGGCAGAGGTTTTTTCCTCATTTTTGTTTTCTTGCCTTTCTTCAATGATTCTCATCACTTTTAAGTCTAAATATCATTTACTGTTAAAATCAGAAATGATTTTTCTTTTTCTTTTAAAAAATATTCTAATTTTATGTGTATGAATGTTCACATACATNCATGTGTATGTACCATGGGGGTTCAGTCTTGCAGGGGCCAGAAGAGGGCATCACATTTCCTGAACTGGAGTTACAGGTGCTTGTGAGCTGCCTGTGGGTGCCGGGAACTGAACCAGGTCCTCTGGAAGAGCAGCCAGTGCTCTTACCCACCAAGCTGTCTCTCCTGCCCTTATTTTTATTTCTTACCTAAGTTCAAGGTGTTCTCTTTTTGTTTGTGTCTTGCTGGGCTTTTCACTGGTTCTCATTNCTGTTTTTGACTTTCAAGTTTTTTAGATTACATATAATTGGAGAATTAGTAATGTCTTTCTGGAATATATTTTGATGTCATGTAAATTACAGAATGATGAACTGAAGTACTTGCAGAAGGTCACGGGCAATGTAATGACTCTCAATCCCTGAGTCTTAAGATATTCTGCTCTAACAATGGCTGGTGCTCAATTCTTGGGCCTTGAGTGTCTAGACTTCAGTGCTTTGGGCTTGACAGCTCCTGGAACCCATTCAGTCATCAGATTCTGCAGTCTGTCTTTGACTCTTCCTTCCACAGGCTCGGTTGACTATCTCTTTACCTTCTGATATCCTCTATCCTCCAAGCTGCCTCTGTTCCCTTAGTCTTCCCCAGTTGTTCTCTGGAATTCTTCATCTGCTGCTGCTACCGTCTTCTATGCTAGAGTGACTTGGCATGCTCTACCTGTGACAAAAACCGTGAGGAGGCAAGAAAATACCACTCAAGATAAGCCTTTTACTGTGCCTAANGTTATATGGCCAGGAGTCAACATGGGGTACGCCGTTCTCCCTACTGCTTTCAAGCAAGAGCTGAGTGATATGGTTATAGTAGAAGGGGTGTAATACGCAAATGCAGGGGATGTAAGGTACCAGATACAGCTCAGCTTCCATGTCCTTTTTTCACAGGCTTTGCAGAAGTACTAATCACAAACTTTGCAATATACCAACTATAGACTTTATGCTGCACCACCGGGGGAGGTGTTCCCTTTGGCCCAAGTAATAATAGCCACAGGATGATCAAGGTCATATAGAGTTCTCCAAGGTGTATCTGCAAGTGGTGTCTTCCAAGGTCAAATGACAGCTTTCTAGAGTGGTTATGTCTNCAGCAAGGCCTTCAGCAGTGGGAAGCATGTTTAGCTGTAGTACTCTTTGCAGCTAGACTGGAGTGTTCCTCATGTAGTAATGGGGTTTTAAAACATTCAGTCTGTCTTGGAGGAAGTCCAGTTATTGGCCAATGGTTATGGCTGATGGTTCTTTACCCAAGGCAGCGAGGCATGGGAAAGAATCCAGCAACTGCCACTCAAGAGATTGAGTAGCTGACTCTCAATAGTCCAAATTGTTCAAAAGACATTTTTACATGCATCATGAAATTAAAATTATCTTTAAAAAGATTAATCTTTAATTATGTGTGTGCGTGCACATACGTGTGTGTGCACACATTCCCAAGGATGCCAGAAGAGGGCATTGAATCTCTGAGCTGGAGGCCCAGGCAGTTGTGAGCTGGATCATGAAGATGCTGGGAAGCAAACCCAGGACAGCATAGGAACTGACCATTGACATAGTCCTAGAAGACCTTCNGTGCCCCTTGTGGTTTTCACCTTCCACGGAATTGCGAACTCCCACATCTTCATTCCCCTTCCTCCCGTGTTCTCTCCTTACTCAAGTTTAGCACTTTGAAGACGGCCCTTTAGTCTGCACACGTTTGTGCTGCTCTTCAGTATGTTAAACATTGGCATTTTAGATCAAGTTTTCTGGTGATGATTTTGATTTAGCCCAGGACTGTTTCTGAAGCATTGAGCATATCAAATACTAATTTTGTATTTTTAAAATTCAGTTACTGTTTATAGAATTTTTTTAATGACGATTTTTTTTCACATTTACTTAATCGCTCACTCACTGCAGCTCATGCCTCTTGTTTCCTGCAGGAAGCCTCCTTCCTATATGGTGTCAGTTCCCTCTTACCTGAAGACTATGCTAGAACACATNTAATTCTTCACCTGGCTGAGGAATCCCAAAATCCCATGACAGCTCAGATATCATGCTTACAGAGTTGATCTAGAATCTATAAAGTCCACCAGGTTGGATATTAACCCATTTTTATTATATCCATCCCTTTACTTTGTCTGTAAAAAGTTTACCTACTTAGAATGCATGGGCTCTTCTTCATGGCTACTTTGCTAATTCCATACTGGATTCTGCTATACAATCTCCACTCACCCAGGCTTGGGAATGTGGGCTGTGGATGGTTCCCAGCAGGATCCCTCCCTGGAAATTGCTCTAAATGCAGTCTTCAATTATAGCCAGGCCTTTTTCTAGGGCATCTCATAACCAGTGATGCCTATTTATCTATATTAAGTTCTAGACAATTCTAGAACAATTCTGTATCTCCTGGGGAATCTGTTGAGGCCTTCTTATAACTGGATCATAGCTCAACATCTGCCTGGACCCTTCCCTCCTCACAGCCCACAGCATGGAAGAGATTATCCCTGGGGGATTTAATTGCCATGAGTTGTCTGAAGATACATACTGGGTTATCTATCAGTGGGCTAGCAATCAGGTCTATGTAACTAATGACAGGCAGAGCACACTGAGCCTTGATCTGCAGGAGCAACAGAATTTTAAGACTTCCATTTAAGTCTTCTAGTGAAATGGGATAAGACTCCAGAGAACAAAAATGCCCTGGCTGGAGCAATGTGCCACTTTCTATTGCTGAAGAGGTATATAGGTTGTAATAGTCAAGGTTCTCTAGAGGAATAGAACTTATAGAATATAAGTGTGTGTGTGTGTGTGTGTGTGTGTGTGTGTGTGTGCACGCGCGCACCGTACAAAGGGAATTTATTAGAATGGCTCACAAGCTGTGGTCCAGCTAGACTAACAATGGCTGTCTACCAATGAAGGGTCAAGAATCCAGTAGTTGCTCAGTTCACAAGGCCGGATGTCTCACCTGGTCTTCAATATACACTGGAATCCTGAAGAAGTAGGCTCTAATGCCAGTGAAGGAATGGACTTGCCAGTGACATTGAGAGCAAGCAGGCAAGAACAGTAAGCTTCCTTCTTCCATGTCCTTTACATAGGCTACCAGCAGAAAGTGTGGCCAGATTAAAGATGGAACTTCCCACCTCAAAGGATCTAGAAGAAAGGTGTATTTTCCCACTTCAAAATATGCAGATTAACAGTGGATCTTCCCACTTCAAATTATTTAATTGAGAAAGAAATCCTTCACAGGTGTGTCCAGCTTCTTGGGTTTTAGTTAATTCTAGATGTAGTCAAGTTGACATCCAAGAATAGCCATCACAAGTCCATCCACGTCAACTTGACACACAACCATACCTCCTTAAGTCAAACTGACTTTCCAATTGAAAACAATAACCAGGATGTAATTACACCTAAAGTGACATAACTATCACACATACAATAGCAAGCACATTATGATGGAGATATTGTTTTGTATGTTGTAAATATGTGTTGTTTTGATTGATTGATAAATAAAATGTTGATTGGCCAGTAGCCAGACAAAAAGTATAGGCGGGATAAACAAACAAGGAGAATTCTGGGAAGAGGAAGGCTGAGTCAGGAGACNCCAGCCGCCGCAGAAGAAACAACATGCCTGTAGACTGGTAAAGTCACAAAATACACGGCAAAACATAGATTAATAAAAATGGGCTGAATTTAAGTATAAGAGCTAGTCAGTAATATGCCTGAGCTAATGGCCAAGCAGTTG
>LZPO01117171.1:139417-149776 GCA_001675575.1 Neotoma lepida
TCTACAAGCCACACAGTACTCTACATGGTGGATTTAGCTTTTGCTAGTTAAAAAAAAAAGGGGGGTTCTGGGGCTACACACTGCTGGATTGGCGACATAGACCCACTGTTTCCCAGAGTCAACAGTAAACATGGTTTCACCAGAGCTGGCGATAAATGTGCTTCTGCCATATTAAAAAGCTAAAATGGGTGGAGTCACAGCCACGGCTGCTGCTTGTGTCCTACCNGCTACAGTTTAAAACAATCAATTCACAATAACACAGATTCAAATATAATAAAACTAAATGGTTTACAATGTGTGTTAAAAATGTACGTAGGCTTAAAATACATATATATATATACAGTTATGTAAAAAAAGTTTTAAAAAATAAAGTCTTTAAAAAAACAATAAAGATAATATAAAAAATAAGCCACATAAAGATAGATATTACACAAAAAAAATCTAAATTGTGTTGTCTTTGAGATTTTTAACTATAAAAAAACACTTGATTATAAAAACTGCTGAGTTAAATCAATATATACATTTTAAAGGTATCTCGATTTCAAAATTTATGTCTAAGGATACTTTGCTTTAAAAAACAAGCTCTGCTTTTGTTTCCACAAAAAGCAAGAGGCTATGGATTTGTTCTAGGTNAAGATGGATCAAGTTTGATCANCCAAGACCCCCTAAAAAGTCTCTGATGACACCATGACCCATATGATCCAACCTCCAAAAAGACTTCAAGACAACTGGCTCCAAGACAACTGGCTCCAACAACGCAGCTACTCCAGTCAGGACTTGACCATAATTCTTAATTTTCTCAGGATCCCTATAAAAATACAGCGCCCTCTCTATCAACAGGAAGTAGCCTTAAACATTACGCCCACATTCCCAAAAAATGGATTATGGATGTTTACCTTTGTTTAGGTTGTTGGTTACAAATTGTTATTGTCATAATCAATATCTTTCTAAAAAAGGAGGATATGGTTTCCCTGTATGATATAAAAATATAGGATATAGATATGATAGGATAAAAGGGTGGATTGTTGAATCTACTTTTAAAGAACAACTTGTTTAAAATGTTTTACATTGGTATGGATTTTAGTTTATTGACACAAATTAAAGTTAATTTTGTTATACTGTATGTATATTTCTACTCTCGTTTAAGGTATTATGTTTATGTAATTCATTTAAATTGTAATGGATAATTAAGAAATACAGATTAATGATTAGTCTTCTCTGATAATCAAACTTATAGTCATGTTAAGTTTTCTAGGTATATATAGATATATTTCAATTAGGTAGGTAATCTTCAAACACTTCAAAGACCTACAAAATATGGCATTTAAAATGTTTTAAAACTTTAGACTTCCTGAACAGTGAGACATGTCTGCTCCTGACAGCACCGACTTACTTCAAAGAGAAAGATGGGCATCAAAGACACTACATATGGAGTTTATCTTCTTCTTGGCAAAAATAGCCATTTGGGCAAGAAACTGTTCTTGCCTGGACTGCTTGAAAAAATGTTATACCTACTGGACATACAGGACTCATGGAAAGGTGACCACTGAACTTTACAAGACAAGATGGTCCTTCAGGTTCCTGCTTCACTGAAGAGACTACAGACATTCTACAGGACACAGAGAATAGTGACTGAGAGACTCTAGGCCTGTAGGGTAAAGAATGGATGCCCCAACATTACAAAAGAACTTTGAGTGACTGTCCAGGTAGCCAGNTGTCTCTGTCATTCTAGATTTTTAAAAGTTGCTTACAACATTCTTCCTATTTACTTAGATAGTATTATATCCTTCTGAGGTCTTTGATGTAGTTAAAGACTAGATAGTCATAATTACAGTTTTCCTTAGTTATAATAAAATATAAATTAGATATAAAACTTTAGACTCACAAATATAAGATAGATAAAATATTTTCTTTAATTTTGCCAAATACAAATAGATATTGTAACTGTAATTCTTGCTAGATAACTGTTTTGTTTTATGTAATTTTACTATATTGAAGTTAAAACCTTCCTTTTAAATAGAAAGAAAAGGGGAAATGATGGAGATATTGTTCTGTATGCTGTAAATATGTGTTGCTCTGATTGATTGATAAATAAAATGCTGATTGGCCAGTAGCCAGACAAAAAGTATAGGCGGGATAAACAAACAAGGAGAATTCTGGGAAGAGGAAGGCTGAGTCAGGAGACGCCAGCCGCCGCAGAAGAAACAACATGCCTGTAGACTGGTAAAGCCACAAAATACGTGGCAAAACATAGATTAATAAAAATGGGCTGAATTTAAGTATAAGAGCTAGTCAGTAATATGCCTGAGCTAATGGCCAAGCAGTTGTAATTAATATAAGCTTTTGAGTTATTAATTTATAAGTGGCTGTGGGACTGCTGGGTGGGCTATACCACGTGGGGCCTGGCGGGACCCAGACAAAACATTCACCTACAACATTATGTATTAAACCAAGTAATAATTATGCCTTACATGATATAACTATTCCTCATACAACTGCAAATACATTATAAATTTTAGAATTGGTGACAACATCCCTTTAGGGACATTCTTTTAGTATCTCAAACTTAAATATGATAATTCTGATATTCTCTTAATTGATGTTACATTACATGATAAAGAAATCAAGGTGAAAACAGAAATATCTGTACAAACACATTCCTAACAAAATATGACAGAAACATTCATATCAGTTTTAATTCTCATTTCTAAAACTGATCACATGGCCTTCACTGGTATTTATAATTACCTTTCTCTACTACCTATTCTGTATTTCTCTTCCACCCATCCTCAGNAAGCACCTTAACAAGTCTTGGCTCTTTTCCTGGAGGAGTGACCCATACTTTCATTCCTGAAGGGTCTGTGTCCTTTGTTATCTTGCCTGGATTGGGTCATTATAGCTTCTTGTTGACTGTAATTATAGGACATGGTAGCACCAAGAGACACCCTAAAGGATCCCCTNCACTCCAGACATAATCTTTCTTACCTCCATTGTGGAGAGACAATCCAATTTCCCCTTGGTAATCTGGATCAATCACGCCTCCTAACACTGTTATTCCTCTCTGAGCCTGTTGGCTTAAGGGTATCAGAAGCTCAAAGTGGCCGGAGGGAAGTCTGTGCTTCCACTTCAGTTGAATGTTTGTGGTGTCTTCTGACAGAACTCCCCACTCCTAGGCCAGTAGAACTAAAAGTGTGGAACACGAAGCAAATATTTTCCTAGTGGGTCACGAGGAGTGATAGCGAACGGAACTAGTTTGTTTTCTACCCCTTGACACCTTGGACCTGTGAATCCTGAATATGGGAGAAACTACACGCGTATTGGACACTGATCCAAAGCATATACCACCTTCTGGAGAACTCTGCCCCAGGCCTCCAGGCTACTGCCAACTAATCAGCACTATAACTGTATCTGCACAAGGCCATTCCAACTTTCTTATCAGGCCAGCTGCTTCAGGATGTTGGGAAACATGGTAAGACCAGTGGATTCTGTGATTGTGGACCTACTGTTCCACTCTCTGGCTGAGAAGTAAGTACTTAGAGGTAAGAATTTTCTAATGGCTGCTGCTCTGCTTCTCTGATCTTTCAGTCACCCACATCTGACTCTGTTTTTTTATTATTAAAACTAAATAAAATCATGCTTCATCTTTGCCCATTTCAGAGATCTATACATATACTTCTTCCCCAGATATCTTTCTCACCAATTTTCCAATCAGGCTCTCCAAGTTCCTGACCATCTAGCCAATNCATTGGCTTCAGCTCATGAAGCAGTGAATAATCATGCATCTGGCCATTTTTTCTTCCAACAAAATATATGCCCATGTATACTGTCCAAAGTTCTGACCACTGCGAAGATTTTCCTTTCCTGTGTCTTTTAGGGTTGTACCACAAAGGGGTTGTAATGTTGTAGCTGTCCATTTCTGGATTGTACCTGCATAAAGTACAGAACCANCAGTAAACTAGGTCCTAGTCTTCTCTTCCTCAGTCAACCAATCTTTGGGTATACCCTTGAAGCTATAGATGCATGCTTGGCAGCAGAAAGCATTATAATTGGAATAGAATCCATAGACATTTGGGCAACTTCTTTGTGTAACTTGCTTGTGCCTTTAGAACCTTATTGGGCCTAAACACATTTCCATTTGATCATGGATTGCTACTGTGTATGTCTTACTTTAGGGTTGCATGGTAATTGTGTCAAATGTTCAATTTCCACTAAGGCCCAATGGCAGCCCAAGAGCTGTCTTTCAAAGGGAGAACAGTTAATTGTCTGCAGATGATGTCTTGCTCTAAAATCCCAAAGATCTCTTCTGTGATTCACATGAAGGGGGCTGCCTGCCAAAGGTTCTAGATAGCATCTCTATATGCCACTGACACCTCAAACACAATTGGGTCAGCTGAATCATGTTCCCAAGCAGCCTGGACCTGTTGAAAAACCTTCTGTTCTAGGCCCCAAATAAAGCTAACAGATTTCTGAGTCACTTGATGTATGGGCCTGAGTAACATGCCCAAGTAAGGAATGTGATGTCTCCAAAATCGCATAGGCCAACTAAATGTTGTGCTTCTTTCTTAGTGGTGGAAGGGCCCAGGTTCAACTTATCCTTCACATTAAAATGAGTATCTCTGCATGCCCCACACCACTGGACTTTCAAGAATTTCACAGAGGTAGAATGCCCAAGAATTAAGGTTGGATGTATTTCCCATCCTCTGAGGTACATATGTGGTTGCTACTTCTTGCTCATTTGGTCCAATCAGCATTGTGTTGTTGATATAGTACTCCAATGTGATATTTTGTGGAAGAGACATGATCAAGATCCCTTTCAACTAAGTTATGACAAAGGATTGGAGAGTTAATATCCCTGAGGTCAAACTGTAAAGGTATAATGCTGGCCTTGCCAACTGAAAGTAAATTGCTTCTGGTGGTCCTTATGGACAGGTACCAAGAAAAANGCATTTGATAAATCAATAGCTGCATACCATNTACCAGGAGATGTGTTAATCTGCTCAAGTAAGGACACCACATTTGCTACAGCAGCTGCAAATGGAGTCACTACTTGATTGAATTTTCAACAGTCAACTGTCCTTCTCCATGATCCATCTGTCTCTTCTGCACTGGCCAGACAGGAGAGTTAAAGGGAGATGTGGTGGGAAGCACTAGCCCTGCATCTTTCGATGGTAGCACTAGTTNCTGTAATTCCTCCAGGAATGTTATGGTGGCAAAGAGAGCAAGCTTCCTTCTTTCATATTTTTATATAGGTTCCCAGCAATGGTGTGGCCCAGATTAAAAGTGGATCTTCCCACCTCAAAAGATCTGGATTAAAGGTGAATCTTCCCAGTTGAAATGATTTAATTAAAAAAGAACCCCTCTCAGGTGTACCCAGCCTTCCAGATGTAGCCAAGTTGGCAACTGAGAACAGCCATCATGGGGGTCAGAAGAGTAGTAAGAAGCATGGATTAGATGATTGATNCAAGGGAGAAAAGCCATTTGACATCTTTTAACAGCCATGTGGAATCCAAAGGGATTCTGTCAATTTAGAAAAACAACTTTCATCTTCTATAGCCCTGGAGCAGAAAAAAATATATGTGCACACAGTACCAAGCTTAGTTACAAGGCAAGAGAAGGCAAGTAGCATTCCAAAGAGAATCAAGTTCTGAACCCCAGCAAGGGCAAGCTCAAACCCTTTGTTGAAAATAATTGAATGCTATAANTGGACTAAGAAATTTTGGAAATACACAATGAAAAGCCTTNAGTACCAAACCTCTTGGTCATAGGGGCCACATTCTTCCAGTTAAGACTAGTACTCTCCATTTGCTCAAGATGACACAGAGAACTCTGCCTTGCAAAACATGNCTGCTGTCTCTACCACCAATAGTACTACCACACAGGTTTACATNCACTTCTCCTCCTAGCCACTAGACNAAAAACAACAGATAAGGCAAGACCTGGATGCTAAGACAGAAAAGAGACTATATCAAAAGATCTGCAGGAATGAGTCCAGAGGTTCTCAAAGNGCCAGTTAACACACTACTTCACCCACTAACCATCATGAAGTCTCAGGAACTCCTTCTCTCCTCGGAAGAGGAGACAGCTCACTACCCTTTGGAGAAATCTGTTCAAGTTAAAATATTTCTGAAGTGGACTAAATATTTTTTATTCATGACTCACATTAAATACATATTGAGTGCCTACTGTACAGTACATTAATATATATTAATCTCATTTAATACTTAGGCCAGGCTTGGGAAATAGGCATAGGAAGGATGGAGAGGCTATTTAATTCCCATTACTGCCAAAGCAAAGGAAGATAGAATACATCCTGCATCCCATGACTAAGGTCATGAGGCCAAAGACCTGAAATACTGAATTTACATGAAACTGTCCCATAGCAGAAGTCTTCCACTTAGCTTTCACAACAAATGGTGGAGCCCATTCAGTCAACCACACATAGAAAATAACCATTAAATGTCACCTGTTGTCTATTCAATGTGTTGATATTGTTTTATCTAAGTTACTTCTAAAAACAATGAAANACTGCTCAGAAGAGAGGCAGTACCTTGCAGGTATCAGCCAGCCATATNCTTGGATGGGTGTGGCTTGGGAATGGGAATGCTGGAGTGANCTGAGCATTNTTCACCAGCCTTCTGCCTGTGTGCTGAAGCAGACCTCAGATGACAGATGCTTTTTCCTGAGTTCGACCACAGTNAGAGAGGACTTGCTGGGAGATCAGCTTTACTTCATCTCCTGCTNCCCAAAGCCCCCATTACAGGAAAACCNACAGTGGAAAAGCAGGGTGCATACAGGGCTTCAAAGATCTCTTTCTTCCAAACCCAGTCCTGTTTCTGGACCTCCATCTTTCCTTCCTTCTCCCTTTATCCTGTCTGGCCTCACCAGAGTTTGTTCTCCGATTTCTGTCAATCCTGGTCNGATAGACTCAAGCTTTGTCTTGAAATCTCTTCCATGGCATCTTCTCCGGTCCTTGTCAGTGTAGGATGCCTTGTTCTCTGTGCATAGAAGGGTCTACTCTCTGAATTTTGGTGAGGTGTAATTTAAGNAGCATTTTAAGACAATGAGANCCCAGAGTCTCTATGACCCTCCTGGTTCTAGGCATGGGGTAGACANAGAAAAGTGATAAATAGATGTTTCCTAGACATGANCTTGTCACCTGCCTTCTTCCTCCCATAAGTATCTATTTACTGCCTGATCCTCCCACTGATGGCTAAAATAAGCTAAGCTCAGAGGTTGTCCCTCTGCCTCCCCAGAAGGGAGCCAAGGCTGAGATTTCTCAAAAGACCCTTGACAGAGTGGAATACCTACCTACTTCCAGCTCTCACATCTGTGGCTTCTTTGCCTCCTCCTTCAGACATACAGATAGGAGTCTGAAAAATGTCAATAAATCCCTTCAGCCTAACAAACTGACCATATAAGCACTGTTGGTTACATGCATAAAGGAATAGAGAGAAACTAGATTTCTGACAGTCCTGATAAGCCAGTGATCAGCCCTGCATTCACCGTATACAAGGAATTATTGTTACCATCACCAACAGAGGAAGGAAATGGCACATTCCAGTGATAAAACAGTGAGTGGCAAAACACTTGCTCTGATCACCAACACAGCTGCCACAGTTTGCCTTTTGTGCTTTGATAAAACACTGACCAAAGCCAACTTGGAGAGTATCTTAGTTAGGGTTACCATTGCTGTCATGAAACACCATGACCAGAAGGAAAGGAAAAAAGGGTTGATTTGGCTTACACTTCCACATTGTAGTCCACCACTGAAGGAAGCCAGGACAGGAACTCAAGCATGGCAGCAACCTGGAGACAGCAGCTGACACAGAGGCCATGGAGGGGTGCTGCTTACTGGCTTGCTCCACATGGCTTGTTCAGCCTGTTTTCTTATAGAACCCAGGACCACCAGCCCAGGGATTGCATCCCCCACAGTGAGCTATGNCCTCCCACATCAATCACTAATTAAATGCTCTACAGCTGGATCTTATGGAGGCATTTTCTCAAATGAGGCTCACTCCTCTNTGATGACTCTAGCTTATGTCAAGTTGACAAAACTAGCCAGCACAGGGAGGAAAGATCTCATTTGGCTTAGAGTTACAACCCATTGTTAACGGAAGCTGAGGCAGAACTGAAGCAGAGACTATGGAGGAATGCTACTAACTGAGTTGCTCCCATAGCTCACTCAGCCTGCTTTCATATGCAACCCAGGGCCATCTTAGCTGCTCTCCAGGACTCCTTCATGCCTTCAAAACCAGTATATGTGGGAGACACTTACATGTGACTGATCTGGCTGGGCTGGACCTCAGACCCTCTAGACCACAGCTTCTATGAGCTGACCCTGAGGAAATACTTTCTAGAAGAATTACCTCCATGATGCTGGTCTCATCTTAACCAGAGCTTATTTTTTAGCCCTAGCTGCCAGCATTAACTGTCACAGTAAAGCAAAGGTTTCTCTCCGGTGGTGCTGGGTCTCTTGTTAAACAGGGTTGATTCTTCAGCCCCAGATGACCAGAAACCACAAATTAATTCAAAATGTCATACTAGCAGCCCTAACAGAGTCTTTGCTTCCCTCTGAACCTTTACAAGCCAGCCCTCCATGCCCACTGCTCTCAGTATCATTTTCCAAGTTCCTGCAATAGCCCATTAAACTCCAAACATTCACTCCCTTTTCCAGCCCAAAGTTCCAAACACTGCCACAATCCTCCCCTAAAACAATATGGTCAGGTCCAGCACAGCAAATTCCACTCTCTGGTATCAATTTCTGTTGGCTGTGATGAAACACTGGCTAAATCCAACATGAAAAGGAAAGGGTGATGGGAATGTCTTTCTGAAAATGTGTTGCTCTGATTGGTTGATAAATAAAGCTGTTTGGCCAATGGTGAGGCAGAATAAGGTTTGGCGAGAGATTTGAAGGAGAAGGAGAAAAGCAGAGCAGAGGGACGCCATTTTGGCCATCAAGAGAACAGCATGTAACGGCACACAGGTAAAGCCACAGAAAACGTGGCGACATAAATTTATAAAGATGGGTTGATTTGGGATGTGGGAGCTAGCTAGCAAGAAGGCTGCCAAGGCCATGGTTTGAAGATAATATAAGCCTTTGTGTGTTTACTTGGGTCAAAGTGGCTGTGGGAGCCGGGCGGGACCCAACAAACTTTCGACTACAAAGGGTTTGTTTGGCTTACAGGTTGCAGTCTATCATCTAGGGAAGCCATGGCAAGAACTGAAGCAGAGACCCTGGAGGAATACTGCTTACTGGCTTTCTTGACTACTTCTCTTATACAACACAGGACCTCCTGTCCAGGGATGGAACCACCCACAGAGGGAGGGGCCTTCCCACATCAATTAGCAATCAATAATATGTCCTCATAGACAATCCCACAGGCCAATCTGATGGAGGCAATCCATTAATTGAAGTTCCCTCCTCCAAGGTGACTCTGGGTTATGTCAAGTTGACAACCAAAATGAGCAATCACAACAGCCTACATGGCAAGCATCTGGTTTGACAGAGTCTCATGCATATCACCTCACAGGGGTCCAGAAGGGCAGACCATGGCTAAGGTATAGCACTGGCAGACATCACTAAAACCCTGGCAAACCTCAGCCGTGCAGCCAGCTTAGTCTACTTGGTAAGTTCCAGGCCAACAAGAGACTGTGCAAAAAAACAAGGTAGACAGCACCTGTGGAACAAAACTTCCTGTTGTTCTGTGGCTTCCACATATGTGGCACATAGATGCATACGCATGTGCATGCGTGAGCACACACACACAAAGAAGCAAAGAGAGTGGGGTTCAAGTCAGAGGTGTATCTGGGGCAGCAAAGAAAGACATTCCAATTGCTTCATCATCCTGGGTTTTTCACCACACTGTGATGGTGCGCCATTGGCTATAAGCCCATCACTCACCAAGACCCATCCATCAGCTGTAAGCCTACTGCTCAGCAAGGCCCAGTCATCAGCTGTAAGCCTCCTGCTCAGAAAGACCCAGCCAGCAAACGTGAGACCATCCATCACCCAGCAAGGCCCAGCCANCAGCTAGGGTTGACCTGATAGTGCACTTAAAGTTTTCTGCCTTACAAACTGAAACAGACTTGCTATAAAACTTTAAGCTGTGAGGAGAAACACTCAGGGTGTCTGGTGGGGAAGCAGAATGAAAACTCACAAATGTCTGTAGCAGGGATCTCAGAAGCCTCACCAACCCCCATCAATCCAGTCCTTGCTGAGCAGCCTCGTGGGTAATCACTGTTCCTTTAGCTGATTCTCCAGGGAAGGTTCTGGAAAGCAGTTCCACGGTACAATATCCAATTAAGCCGAACCCCCTCCTGAGATAGAAAAATCACTCTTCTAACTTTGGGGAAAGACCC
>LZPO01117172.1:5862-23568 GCA_001675575.1 Neotoma lepida
TTTTGTTGGTTTGTTTTTCTAATTCTTGTTCCTCTCTTTTGAAGAGTGGAGTGAAAACCCCCAAATACCTTCAGAGATGCATATACAACCCAAAGCACGCAGACAGACCACAGGGGGCAAAGACTGGACTCACCTGTTGAAATAGCAGGTGACCGTTGCTCCTGCTACAGTCATCCGCTGGCATGCAAGAATGAATTCGCTAGTCCACACGAGGCCAATTAAATGGTACCACCACATATACCGAATGCCTGAAAGGGGCTTGTATTCCACTTGGCCACCTTCCATCACCTGGGCAGTGCCTAAAATTGAAAATACAAACATGCTTTACACCAATATTTCCCTGATCTTGGAACATGGGTCATTGGGCCATGTTTCTTCATGCTTGGTCTTTGGCACTATGCAAAATGCAGATGTCAAAGTAAAATTTAAATTCAGACAGCAAACACTAAAATTTGAGAATTTAAATAAAANNAACAACAATATTGGCAGTGACNGTAGGGAATTTGTAAGACANTTGACATACACTCTAAAACTCATTCTACTTTGAAGGTGTGAAAATGGGTTCCNGAGTCTAACTTTAGGGATGTCTCATGATTTATAGAAGGACACTTTGNCCTGTATATTTTCTGTTACATCACCTGGTATGATGTGGGCNAAATATGTTACATTGACAAAAACANGCAAAATATTATTGCTGTATTATAGAACTCTTCACCAAAGAACTTAGACTCCATAAAAGAGACTATGGGGCGTCTTCCTTTACTCAAAGGGATTCCATTGTTGCAAGAGCAAGCTCTCTTAGCACATGTAAAATACCTGCTGTCCTTGGTTCGGATCTTAGCGTTTGGAAGCCTGGCANACATTATATTGCTTCTTGGAGTCTTAGTCTGGCCTGGGTACTAATTTCTCTAGNTAGTTTGAGCAGGAGATGATATAATCCAGATCACTTCTGAGATAAAGCCTGGCCCACAGAAGTA
This sequence comes from Neotoma lepida, assembly GCA_001675575.1. Lineage (NCBI taxonomy): Eukaryota > Metazoa > Chordata > Mammalia > Rodentia > Cricetidae > Neotoma > Neotoma lepida. The sequence continues at coordinate 6,840 of LZPO01117172.1, forward strand.
TCCCTCCATAGGTGATAGCGATTATCATTATCTTCACTGATCGTATTATTGTTATCTTGTATTTCAGGAGTATAATACTGTATTGAATTAAGTTCAGTAAGGGTGCTTTAANAATGTTCCACTGCTCATGTGCTATCCTTTCTCCTCAACCTAAAGAATCCTTTGGATTAGCTCTGTAGATACTGGTAAAGCTCCCAGCTCTGTGGCCAGGCTTGATTTCTATGTTCTCTCATAAGATGTTTAAATNAACTACTAAAACAAAGAAAGCAGGCACTTTGGTCTTTGGTGAAACCTACAACCTGCCTGTGATTTAAATANGTCTTTGTGCTTCTCGTCACAGCTACACACAGACATTCAGTTCATCCATTCCTGCGCCTTAGACATTCACAGCAGAGTTCATGCACACAGGGAGAGGATGAAGATAATCACGTGTTAAGCAAAACCACAGATGAAGGTTGATCTTCACTCCTTCCTCTCTCAGTTCTACCGAACAAGATTCCCACTGTGAGAGGCAGTGAGAAGGGAGCTTGCTTTCCAGAGATACAACACTGGTCTACTGAATGCTGAGCTCATTTTGGCTTGGAAGGAGATGTGTTCAGGTGAGGCACATATTCAGAAATATGACTATGTTTTTTCCAAAGCTGGTATGTTTCAGAAAAGCATTCCCAAATGCAAGGAAGTGGCACCTCATGATGACAACGCCCTTTAGGTAAATCAGGCAAGCAGGCTTTGAGAGCAACACTCTGAACCATCTGAAGTACACACGGCCTGAGAACAAGCAGGAAGTTCTTTTTGCAAGACCATGGGCCCCAGCAGCAAATTATGTTTTGGAANTGGAGAATATTTACATGAAGGGGGGTTGTGGCATCACTTTTCTCACACAGATAGAAGGTATGGATGCTGAGAGGACAATCTGCCCTCTTGGCTGCCCTGCATGGCCATTGCTACATATTTCTTAGCTTGTCACACTGGTGACAGCAGTCAGCAAGTGGAGCATCTGAAGCAATAAATNGATCCACTTGGCCCTCAAAGACNTGATATCTTCCAAAGAAGCAAAGCCCATAGGGTATTTTTGACAGATTTCTGTGGGTTAAAGTGCTGAACCTCCTTTGCTTACCCTATGTGTGCTGGCAATTGGGTGTACTCATGTGTGAAGGTGTGGGCACACATGTCACACTATGCATGTGGCAGTCAGAGGACAGCCTTCAGGTTTTAGTCCTTGCCTTTCCATCTTGTTTGAGACGGTCTCTTTATCTGCATAAACCATGTTAGCTGGCTCCCAAACTTCTGGAGCTCCACCTGTCTCCCCTTTTCCTATAACATGCTGGGATTATGAAGGCTTGCACTACCAGGTCCAGCTTTTATGTAGGTTCTGGGGATCCAAACACAGGTTGTCAGGCTTGAACACCAAGNGCTTTTACCCAGGGAGCCATCTCTCCATCGCCCGGAGCCCCTTCTATTTGTTCCTCTGTCTCAGTTTTACTGAGCTGTTTACAGATGTTCATAGAGAGAGGATTATTCAGCTTCTCAATGCACTGGTTGGCATTTGGGAGCAGCTACTTTCCCTGTAGAGAATAGTGATTGTTTGATCCATTTGTGGGTGTTCAGGAGTACACTTTGCCTCTACTCCCCATTTATGATGATTCAGAATACCTCAGGATGATGCCAAATGCCACCTGGGGGAAAACCACTGCTTTAAGCAAATCTGTTAAAGGATCAGGCACTGTGGCTTGAGGGTGAAAGCCTAGGAACCTTCNCAGTGTTCCAGAGCCTGAGGGCGGGGCGGGAATGCTTATGCATGCAGGACTGCCCTCTCCTGGATGGGCCTTGTTGGTGCGGGCAAGATCCCGTAGGGTAGCTGACCAACCGCAGGCAAATCCTGGAACCTTCTAAAAATCTGTGTTTTCACTTATCACCTAAGGATTGTAATNGCTGCTTCGCATACTCTTGTGACTGCATCTCATTGTGACTCTAAGTGCNGCCCAAGTAGCCACCACCTGCAAATGTAATCAGCCGATAAGGTGCTAGGAACAAAGTGTGATGCACGGTTAACTACAAATGAATTATAGGTAATATGATCCCAGTGCTGAAATTAAACACTCATTGAACATCTACTGCACGCTGGCATTTTGATGGACATTAGCTATAAGCAGGAAAAATGGAAGATAAGAAAGAAAACCAGAAGATGCCTCCTCTGAGACTCTGAGGACTTACAGGTGACCATGCTGGTTTGTTCATCTAATCTTCTAGACAACTGCTTTACAATCTCTCCTCCAACCACAGAGCCAACTTCCTGTTGCTCTAAGAAAAATGAGGCAATCAGAAGACCTCACTCTTGCCTGCTCCCCACGCATACTTATCAATGTGTCCAGAATTTAACCTCGGCCCTTGAAAGGGTAAGCTGCCCTTGAGCCCGAGGCCAACCTTGGCATTAGATCCCACTCTTTCCCACTCACTTGAAAAGTGTCTTCACAATTCTGCTCTTCTCCATCAAAATACTCCCTTTCNTGAGTCATTCTTAACTCTTCTCCATTAAAAAAANCGNCTCTGACTGCTTCCTTGGCTCTCGTTCACAGTCACATCCGTCCAGATTAACCATCTATACTAGATCTTTCTAATGCCTTCTCCCCTCCCTTCTGTTCAGAGGCTNNGATCATGGCCTCCTTCNCCCTTATCTACAACAATTACAAAAGTCTGACCTCCAAAGTGCTGTAAGAAATCAATGCTGAGATCTCCATTCTTAGCTTAGACACGGAACCACTCACATGCCCTGGAGACTCTTTTCCAGAATACCACTCTTGTCACCTANCCCCAGCCTTCACTTTCAGCCCCCCTTGCTGTCTTTCCTTTTCTTCAGAACCCATTTATTTATTTTCANGAGCAGATCTAGGCACGTGTTCTACCACTGAGCTAAGCCCCAGCCTTCTAGGATANCCTAACATTGAAATGTCTCAAAGCACAATCCTTTATGTACTCCCAAATACTGTCTATACATTCCTTCTGAAATTCAGACTTACTGCTTATTNGAAATACCCATCTAGTCATTAAAAAATAGTTCCCCAAATTAATTTCTACTCATGAAATACCCCTCAACTTTCTGCCCTATCTCTGTTAATTCCCATCTCATCTTCCAGCAGCTAAAGTTANAGAAAAGACAAACAACCCAAAGCCATTGCCAGCTCTTTTGCCTCCCTCCTTCATCTGCTACACCAGCAAATACTACTCATTCTAAAGTAGTTACAGAACCCAGTATATGACAATGCAATGCAAAGACCTGGTAGCCACTATTTCACTCCATCCTGCATTAATGCATTAAAATGAACATCGGGTCATGTTTCTGTTCTCCGAACTTCCCACCCCACATCCCAAGGATTTGACCTCATGCCTTCTCTGACTTCAGTCTGCTTTTCTAATGGCACCACTAGCCGAATGTGCTTCCTTCCTGTGCCCCAGAACCCTGTCTTCTTTACAGTCCTCTACTTGGGACATTCTTCCATCCCTAGGTCAGCCTTGTGGCCCTGTCTACACTGCTCTCAAGTCTTTGTTCAAGTATTTTTTGTTCAACCCTAACCTTAACTCTAACCCTATGGCCAAATTAAAAATTGAGTTCCTGTCTCCTCGGGTATTTGCGGTTCCTGTCCTCTGATTCGTTTTTTCCCATACCNCTTACCAATTATTACGGTCATTTGCTCACTTTACTCACTGCGTGTTTTCCTCTGTCATCTAACTGAGAAGGAAAGCTACATGGTCCATGTGTTTTAATAGGATTTTTTTTTTTCCGAGACAGTTTCTCTCTATATAGCCCTGGATGTTCTGGAACTTACTATGTAGACCAGGCTGGCTTAGAATTCAAAGATCTGCCTGCCACCACCTCCCAAGTGCTGGGATTAAAGGTGTGTGCCACCACTGCTCAGCTCAGAATTTTTAGCTCACAGTAAACGTTGAATTAGTGGATGGATATAGAGATCGGTAGACAATCTTCAAAGGACATATTCTATTTTTTAATTTTAATTTTATGTGTATGGGTGTCTTGCCTGCATTTATGTCTGTGCACCATGTGTACACCTGCATCTGTGGAGGCCAGAAGAAGGTATCATATCCCCTGAACTGGAATTACAGATGACTGGGAGTTGCCATCTGGGTGATAGGAATTGAACCTAGGTCCTCTGAAAGAGCAGAGACATCATTCCAGTNCCCAACATATTCTATTAAAGATGTTTGAGGCAATTTTCTAGATCTCTCTGAAACACACTAGAATAACCTGGGTAGAACTCATCATATACCTAGCTGTAGCCTTGACGTTATTGACAAGTTTTAAAGCATTTTAAGAGACTATAGTGGTACACTGATCATTGTAAATGGCAGATTCATAAGAAAGACAGACCAACCAGATAGGACAGTTTCCCCAAAGGAGCAGACACAATTCAAAANGCTCAGTTTTCTAGAATGTTCTGTATATTTCTTGCAGCTTTTCTAGAAAACAGGTCCCACTGACTCTCTGGCCTTCTGACCCCCAGCCTGGCTCTGCCTCTGCTCTGGCTGCAGGATAATTAGGGAAAGTAAGAGGAAAATGTCATTGTCATTAATGTCCAGCAGACAGCTGTCCATTCTGATGTAGCATAATGAGCCAAGAGACAGAGAAAGAACAGACATGTCTGCTGTGGAATATTATAACTAGACAAAGATGTGTAACATTTGTTTATGCTGCAGAATATTATTTTAACTATGTAGAGGTGTGTTACTTTTGTTCACGTTTCATTTGTTTAATTATGTAAAGATGTGTTGCATTTGTTTCACCTTCCCTGCCTAAGGCACCTGATTGGTCTAATAAAGAGCTGAATGGCCAATAGCTAGGCAAAGAAAAGTTAGGTGGGGCTGGTGGGCAGAGAGAATAAGTAGGAGGAGAAATCTAGGCAAGAGGAAATAACAAGGGAGAAGAAAGAGAGGAGGAGAAAAGGAGAAGGAGATGGGGACAGGGATACCAGGGACCAGCCACTGAGCTACCCAGCTAGCAGCCACAGAGGAAGCAGGAAAGTAAGACATGCAGAAAGAAGGAAAGCAAGGTAAAAAGCCCAGAGGCAAAACATAGACAAAGAGAAATAGGATAATTTAAGTTAGAAAAACGGGCTGGAAGCAGGCCTAAGCATTTGTAACAAAGAAGAAGAAGCCTCCAGGTCTTTATTTGGGAGCTGGGTAGCGGCCCCCCCAAAAGAAAAAAAAGCCAACTGCACATGCCCCTCTCCTTAATGTTCTNATACTTGTGGATAACAACTATGCTGGCTNGTTTTACGTCAGCTTGACACAAGCTAGACTCATCTTAAAGAGGGAATCTCAGTTGAGAAAATGTCCCCACCAGATTGGCCTGTGGGTGCATTTTCTTGATTGATGATTGATGTGTGAGGGTCTACCTCACCATGGGAGGTACCACCCTGGCCTGGTGACCCTGGGAGCTCTAGGAAAGCAGGCTGAGTAAGCCAGTAAGCAGCACTCCTCCATGGCCTCTGCATCAGCTCCAGGTTCCTGTCCTGTTTGAGTTNCTGTCCTGACTTCAATATTGGATGGTGATATGGAAGCATAAGCCAAATCAACCCTTCCCTCCCTAGGTTGCTTTTGGTCATTGTGTTTTATCACAGCAATAGACACCTTAACTAAGACAGCAACACATTTTTTTTTTTCATAGTAACGAGCACCTTGAGACATAAGACATATTTACCCCTCTTGCTGGAGAAGGGGACTATTGACTCACTTACTGCTCTACTTCAAGTACCCAAAGCNCATAGTAGGCACACATAATACATCTCCAGAGATGAGCACATACTAGGCAGACAATAAGTATTTGTTGAAAGAAGGAAGAATATGAAAACAATACACAAGAAATATTTAAGTATTTACATGCCCAAGAAATTTGTAGACTATCATCCAAGAAATAGAATACTGGAAATTAATTTTAAGAATGCCTAGCTTCTGAAGCAGTTTGCGGTGGAGAGCTGGGGTGAGAATCGGGAAGGGGAGTGGATTCTAGGTCAGATCACACTGGAGCAAGGCATGAGGACAGCTTTTCTCTGCAGCGGTGAAATGATGTGAACTTCTGAAAGGCAAAGGCCACGGCAGGCTCTTCTCTTNCTCACTCTGTTCCCAAGACAAGGTTGGCCATCAGCAGGCTCAGTGAAATAACTTCAATTATTTTCTAGATCCTTGATAATTTNCTTGGATACTNTGTTCTCAAATCCACCAGGCACAGCAGAGGGGGAACAAATAACGCACGTGGCTGAGACCAGTGTGAGATGTTCCTTAGTCAATGCTAATTCCTAACAACGACAACATATGGTCCTTCATTTGCAAGGCAAAGCTCTCCTCCAGCTCAGCCTCCCATGGACAGCAAGAGGAAAGCACAGAGAATTGATTCCCCAGGAAATCTGAAGCAGCCTGGACTCCAGGGCCTTTGGTGGGAAACCCTGTCTGAGTCTGCTGCCTCCTTTCCAAGTGTAGCCTGAGTGTCTGTTCCAAGTGTACTGTGTACATGGCTGTGACTGCCCTTCCAGCCACTGTTGGACCTGGAAATACTCCCACCCTTTTCTATTGTTCTCCACTCTGGGCTTCGAGACCACTGTAGTGATCACTTGCCACCCAGAACATCTGGGCTCTTTTCTACTCACTAACAGCGTGTGCTGGATTCCTAAGGTAACTACGATTTTTGCTTTTATTTTGTTTTGACTTTGGTTTTTAAAGGCAGGGTCTCTCCTTTACAAAGGCCCAGGCCTTGAATTCCTGATCCCCTAGCTTCAGCCTCCTGAGTGTCACTCCTGAAGTGACAGGTATGTACTGTCACAGCAGGCTCTTGATTTCATTGGATTAGTTAGTAGACAGGTTCTAACGGGCTAAGAGATGTTATCACTGCCCAGATGTTCATATGCTCTGCTGAGATGATCCCTAAAGTGCCACAACGTGTGAACTAGTGAACAGATGAGTAAAGTCACTAGACAAACAGCTCATGTGAGGAAACGTGACCCACCAAAGTTCACTATATTTTTTGCACATTAAATTACTAACTTATTCAACCACCAGCCCCNAAAGAAAACTCATAAATATTTACCTGCTGAGGATACCCCTACAACACACATAGACACCTTCACTGTAGTCACAGAGAGATCCTGTCCCCTTATATCACTGCCAGAGAGGACATTAAATGACACAAAGAGACACCGTGCACTGTCCACCTGCGTCCTCTGGCAAGCATCCTTTCCCAAGATGTGGAAGGAAGCTGCTTGCANTTCTCGCTGGCACAGCTGGGGCATCTTCCTAGAGTCAAACATCAATGCAGTTGCTGGCCTGCTTGGCCCAGAGCCAAGCCNCTGACACTGGATGAAGAGGCCTTGGGGAACAAAGAGGACTCTGTGCTCGTGGGCAGCCCATGAGTGTGTAGAAAGGAGGGTCAGGTGGCCTGAGGGAGTCCATGAGCCTGGACTACAGCTGGGGTCGGTGCTTCACTTGGAAAGTGAGGTCAGGAGTGAAAAGTGTGGAGGCGCCATTCAAGAGAGCTTTGAAGTCAGAGAGCCATGGCTCACCCTCGCTGCATGATTATCAACGGGTGACTTACCGGATTTTTAATTTTCTGGCTTAAAACTTGAGAAAGGCAGACAAGTTACAAGGGGACTGTAGTGCTGGAGGAGGAGACTGTAGGAAATTACCTGGTGTGAAGTTAGCTGAGGGCCTTTCAGCACACGGTTGGCTTCTCCACTTTGTGCACACAGCCCCTGCTCTGCCTTCTGACAGCACTAAGCCTACCTTGAGCTAGAGNAAGGCTGTCAAGTGTGCATTCCTCTCAAGAGCCACTGTAGTAGGGACTCTCCTCCCTTCTGGGTAATAGACCTATAAGTTTTGAACTATGCATGGCTGGTGTAGTTCAAATGGAAACTTCACTTCCCTGCCTCCTTAGCAGATAGGTGTTGCCGTGTCCCTTGGAACTGGGCGTTGGGGGTAGATAGAATTCTGTGCTGCCTGTGACTTCTGAGGAAGGATGCTCACCTTCCTTCCTGCCACTTTCCTAAAGGCTNACGTGAGACACCATGGTTGGAGCCCACGCGGTCCTTTCAACTATGCAATGGCAAGAAAGAGCCGAGTTGTGAAGCAAGAAGGCATTCGGATCTTGTGTACATTACCTTACATCTTTCAGTTTTCTTTCCTTTCTAGACAAAGCTCATTCTGATTATCATAGTCTATCTGCTTGATCAAGGTTCCTTCCTCTCTGGGTGGTTATTGGACATTCTCTAGAGGCCTTCAGAGACCTCCAGCAGAAGAGGCTGCTCCTCCAGCATCCCCAGAGCTGGGCACGGGGGTCTCCCAGGGCTGTGGCTCCCAAGGACCTGTGAGCATCTTAATTTTGTAGGATCACNTCCAGAGGAGAGGGAAGGGAACCGAGTTCAGATGAAGCTACTACTCTGACGTTGTTCTGTGACNTGGGCCTGCGTCTGTATTGTAGACATCATGCAAGAGCATGTATTTTTGCCTCACTGAATGGAGAAACTAAAGGAGAAGATACACTTGATAATGTATTAGGGAATTGCACCAGCAACATTGATGTGGCATCTGTTTTTGCTCTTGTCTGCCTGGGAACAGTCTCATAAAGTAACTCACTGCTTGTACTTGCCACAGAGTGTGAATCTGGGCCATCACCAAATCGAAGAGTAAAGTCAAAGCATTTTCAGGACAGCCTCATTCGAAGTGTGGCCCACCGACCAGCTGCTGGTCCTCACACTGGTTGGTACCAGTCTGCAAAGATGCAGGGGCTTCAGCTGAATGAAGGTCACCACTGAGCATGTTATTTCTTCCAGCTGACACACACAGTGTGTGTGTGTGTGTGTGTGTGTGTGTGTGTGTATTTGTCTATCTGTGTGTGTACATGTTTATGCAAGAGCACATGTGTGCAGGTGTGTGTAGAAGCCAGAGGACAACCTCAGTGTTACTCTTCAGGCACCATCTAATTCATTATTGAGACAGTGCCTCTCATTGGTCTGGAANTGACCAGTAGGCCAGGCTAGCCCCCAACCAGTGAGCCTCTGATCTGACCCTCTCTGCCTCCCCAGTTGGGTTCTGGTGATCAAACTCAGGTCCTTGTGGTTGCAAGACAGCACTATCTCTCNAGGCTCCTACATTTTCTTCTCATAGCAGGAAGTTCTCAGTGAAGGCAACAACAGAGTGCTATGCCTAGGTATAAGCTTTCGGTACGGTTTTAGACAGCGCTTTGAATGACACTGATGTAGAATATGAATGCCCTATTAGGGAGCATGATTTTATATATATAGTTTATATATTTATATATATTTGCTTGTTTTCAAGATAGGCTTTCTCTGTATAGCCCTAACCATCCTGGAACTCACTCTATAGACCAGGCTGGCCTCAAATGGAGATCTGCATGCCTCTGCCTCCCAAGTGCTAGGATTAATGGAGTGTGCCATGACCACCCAGCAAAAAATATATCTTTGTATCCATATCCATACCAAATCTGTCCATCCATCCATCCACCCACCCACCCATCCATCCATCCATCCATCCATCCATCCATCCATCCTTTTATCCATCCATCCACCTTCTTTGTCCTACCCCAAATCAAGTAAGATCAGACTCCCTCAAGGTGGGGCCCACATACTGGTGTGGTAAAGCAGTGAAACTCATTCTGAGAAGGACCCCTGGTGGAGAAGCAGCCTTGGGATATGACAGGAGAATGAAGACTACAGAGCTGCCCTTTCAAAAACCAAAGCAATCTGAACGTCCATACATACTTGTTCTAAACTTAAGCTGGCCTTGCTGGAATCAGCTCACTTAGCAGTCTTCCCTGGATTCTGTGTTGTCTGGGATGCACTAGTCTGCTAGGGGCTGGCAAATAACCTTGGAAAAGATTTAAACCTGGAGACTTGTTGTTGTTGTTTGCTTTGAGGCAGTGTTTCACGCAGCCCAGGCTGGCTCAAACTTACTAGGTAGCCAAGGATGACCGTGGACCTCTGATTTTCCTGCTCCCACCTCTGGAATNCTAATATTATAATTATAAATTTCACTCAGTTTGTGAGGTGCTGGGATGAAACCCAGGGTCTTATGCTTGCTAGGGAAGGTCTCTACCCACTGAGCTGTATTCTCCAGCCCTAAACTTGAAGACATTTAACAGTAATCTTCCTGTGAGCTTTGGTTCATAGTATAGTTTCACCTAAGTTTTCAAGCCTGACTGAACTTATTACCTCATGATACCCAGCTTCCCCCAGGCCAATACAAAAGAGTTCCCCTGTGACAGAGCCCCTGGCCCCACCACTGTTATCACCAGACACCTCTGGTTGCACAAGACGTTTGGTGCTCACAGGAATGGGCTGACAGTTCTAAAATGGTGACACTTACCGGCAGTTCCCAGGCTCAGCAGCACAGCCACCCAGAGGACCCAGAAGAAAATGAGGATGGCAAATGTCCACAGTGGTTGGAACAGCAGGAAAGGACAGCTGCTGATGGCTTTATTTGTGACTTGGAGAAGCTCAACTGCCAATTTCATTCTTTTTCTGAATGTAAAAATCAAGACGAGGAGAGCTGCCTGTTGAGAGAGAGAGAGGTCAGAGTGAACCACTGCAGAGCAGGGAGGGACTGGGTGGGGCTGAGAACAGTGTTTAACTGGCCTCAAGCAGCTCTCTCTGAAGACATTCATTACTTTTATTATAACTGAATAGATCAATTCCCAAGCACTAACTGAGCCCCTGCCATGTACTGGCCCCGGTGTGAGATCCCACAGTCACAATGGCGAACAAGGCCTCATCCCTTCCTAAAGAAGCCAGTCAGAGTTCGAAGGTGAGAATAAGGCTCTTGAAAGGTCAAGGAAAAAACCTACTTTCCCTCCTCCATGCCACACACCAGAGATGGGCTGCAAGCAGGCAAGAGAGTATGAGTGTGTCTCACCGCTACTCGCTATGCCATCTTGACTGGGTTTCCCCTCTCCGCATAGAAATAGTTATAACTCTCCCAGATTAAGGAAACTGGAACCCTTCACCCCTGTATCATCCAGCCTTCTCTACTATGCTCTTCCAGGTCAAGCGTCTTGGTTTGTCTTTGTCACTGCCAATCTCCCACTTGTAACTCCTATCTCTTTATCCACTACAAATTCCTTGACCTCAACACTCTCCTGAAACTGTTCTCCCTAAGGTCGCATCCTGTGACCTCTGGAGTGTTAAGTCTTCTGGGACATCCAAGTTGTTTCTGGCTGGAATTCAGTAACTTGGATTCAGAGCTGATGGTGGCTACTCAACTGTGGGAGCTCACAGAANTTTCCTAGTGAGAGCTGAGCTTGCTTTACACAGCAGGGNTAAATTAGGGAATGGCTTGACCACATGCATGGTCACCAGGTGTCTGAGATGGTCTGCACTTGGCTGTGCTGGGGGGAGGTCTTTTGCTCCACCCCTTGGCATTCCTTTAAAAGCCCTTTGGCAGAGACAGTCNGGGCCTGATAGANTACCCTCCCGAGGCTATCTTGTGTTTCTGTTTCTCTCTCTCCAGCTTTCTTTCTAATTTTTCCTGCTGCTCCTGCTCAAGAATACCCTGGGGAAAAGTGGGGGTGGGATGGCCCCCCACGCTCAACCAGCTTCCAGAAGAGCTTGTCTTACTGTCACGACTGTNGTGATGATGGCAAAGGCCAGCATGCATTTCATATTCTCCCTTTCTGTGTCCAATTCTGTGCTGAGGTCGTTGGTGTAGTCATAATACAACCACCATAAGACACCGCAGACAACTAGAAAACAAAGTGACAGCAGGCTTGGCATATGTCCTGAGATTACCCACTCCTCTTTTACACACACACACACACACACACACACACACACACACACACACACACACAGTCTAGCCCCTGACCCAGTGATCCTGTTCAAACAGTAGGTCCTAAATTCCCAGATTTTTTTTGGAGCCCATCTCTTTTCTCTGGGTGATCTGGACAAAGCCAGGTTAGTCTGCCGAGAACCTGTCAACCCTGGGGGAGCTACTGGTCTCTGGCAGACACAGGGACCTAGTCCACAGGATGAGTGTGAGCATAATCAGGCAAGTATGAATGGCAAGAGGAAGAGCATTCAAGTCTAAAGTCTAAAGTATTCACATAAGGTCTGCTGGTGACAGCTCCTGGGCATGGGGGACTGGACGTTGGCTTCTTACCCACAAAGGTGGGTCATTTACACAGCCCATGGAGATCACGTTATCAGAGTTCCACTGTGAAGATACAGTGACACTGCAAATACTCTGCATATAGATAAAAACATAACCGTAAACCNTCACTGTTGTAACTCTAGGGAGGTCATAGTTGTCTACTGACCATAAATGGGGAGATGGATGCTATAGCCTTCACTAGTCACAACGGCCGTTCTCCAGTACAGAGCTTGCTGTGATTTAGANCTGAAATGCTCCCTAGAAGCTCATGTGTTGAAGCTAGATCCCCAGCTGGATCTAGCCTTGGCATTANTGGGAGGCAGAAGAAACTTTAGGAGGTAGGATCTACTTGAAGGAAGTGGGTTATTGGAGATGTGGTTTTGGAAGGCATATGGGGACCCTAACTCTCTGCATCTTAGTGGCCAGGAGGTAGTAATCAGCTTTAGGCTATCACATGCTTCCAGCCGGAGAATAGTGCTATAGACTCAGAANAAGGGAGCCTGGTGACTATGGAGTGAAGCCTCTGGAACTGTGAGCCCAAGCCAGTCTCTCTTTAAGTGATTTGCTCAGGNGTTTTGTCACACAGAGTTGGAAAGGTGACTGACACCAGGGCTCTATGTGGCTGCCTGAAAACAGAACTAAATATTCAAAGAGACAAAACATTACAGCCACATTGGTCATTCAAAATTAAAATGCCCTATATCAGTTGGAAAATGGGGTCTCTACGACTCTTTCCTCAAAACTCCTAGGATAGTTACAATCCATTGTAAGGAAAAGAGGGGTCAACACAGGATCCCTTGGTCTCTGCTCCTTCTCANCCTTGCTCTTTAGACTGACCAGAGCCTTTGTGTGACAATCATAGGTTCTCACAGGCGCACAGAGTAAGTGTAACACAGAATAAATTCTTCTAAATGAACAAAAAGAAAGATTGAAGTTCTTCTTTCTTTCTTTCTTTTTTGAATTGTCTTGACAATGAAAAACAATCAAACTTACAATTTTTTTTTGAGACAAGGTCTCTCTATGTAGCCCTGGTTGTCTTGAAACTTGCTATGTAGACCAGGCTGGCCTTGAACTCACAGACATTCATCTACCTGCCTCTGCCTCCCAAGTGATAGGACTAAAGGTTTGCACCAATATGGCCAGCTGGAATTCTTCCTTACAATGTATTTAAGTACCAGCTAAATTTATTTTTGTTTTGTTGTTTGTTTGTTTGTTTGTTTGCAGNGCAGAGGATTGAATATAGGGCCATGTGCATGCTTGGCAAGACTCTAGCACTGGAGTCTGTCCTCAGCCCAGTGTTAAGGACTCCAGGGTCACCCAGTTGATAGGCTTGTCTCAGGAGCTGCACAACAGGTAAAATCAAGAATAGATTGGGCACTAACTTTCTTTGAGAGGCAGAAGGAACTCCCAGTGTCTTCCCTGGGCCTGGTTTTCCTCATATGTAAAATGATGGAACTAGACCNCATCCCCTTCTAAGATTCTAGTTAGTTAAAAAACAAAACAAAACAAACAAAAACCCCAACCTTTAAACTCTGTACTTACTGGAAAGATGTTCTATTTACTCAAAAAGAATGGAAATACTTACACAGCAATCCCAAAATAACCAATGAAATGATAATGTGGACCAGAAGCGTGGAGATGAATCGGAAAGTGAACATCGTGGCCAGAGACAAGGCTGAAAGGTAAACAAAGGTAAACACGATGCTGGATGATAACAAGGCAGCAGGGGGAGGTGGGTAGAAAAAGTGGTCAACATAAAACTGTGGTTGATGATCAAGCCAGGAAAGTGAGGGCTGACAGGTTGACTCAATATCCAAGCATCTTGGGAAACAGCAAATACTAAACACAAATGGTAAGCTATACCCAGGGTACTCTCTGAGGCCTCTGACACAAGTCAGCTATGGTAAGTAGGTTCTGAAAATGCCAGCATTCTTCTCGAGTTTAAATAGTTAAAGATAGATAAGGAATGAATAAATAAATAAATGTATCAAAATAAATGTAAAATGTAAATGCAAAAAAAATTTTTTTACAAGTCCAAATTAACTATTTAAATTTTTACCACATTTAAATCTTTTGCCTTTTATGCTGGGCTATGTAAAGTTCTAACTTTTTTTTTTTCCAGGTTTCCCTGTGTAGTCCTGGCTGTCCTGGAACTTGCTCTGTAGACCAGGCTGGCTTCAAACTTAGAGATCTGCCTGTCTCTGCCTTCTCAATGCTAGGCTTAAAGGTGTGCACCATCACTGCTGGGCAAGTTCTAACTCTTAATTNCTTAGATACTCTTATGAAATATCAAAGAATAATGTCTCGACAATNAAAAACAATCAAACTTACACTTTTTTTTTTTGTGACAGGGTTTCTCTGTGTAGCCCTGGCTGTCCTGGAACTCACTCTGTAGACCAGACTGGTCTTGAACTCAGAGATCCACCAGCTCCTGTCTCCCAAGTGCTGGGATTAAAGACGTGCACCGCCATCATCCAGCAAATCAAACTTATAATTATTAAATAAACTGTATCTGTAAGATGTTGCATTTTATTTTCTGATACTTGGGTTTTTTAGGATTATGATTTTTCTGAATATTTCTGTGACTATGAACACTCATTCTTGCAAATAAAGTAACTGGGATTGCTTATAGATGCTCCGGTACAGTGGATACTAACACAGGGTTTGGAATCAGACCTGGGTTAGGGGCTCAGCTCTGCTACTTACTCTGCAAGCCTCCCAAGTGCTGGGATTTAACTACTACCCAGCTAATAAGTAATTTTTTTAAACAGGCAGGAATATGTTGACTGCTGACCAAAAAGTCTTTCAGCTTGGAGGCGGGAGGCCTGCTACTGGAAAGAGTAGTGACCTACAACATTTGTCCAAAGCAGCATGGCTTAACCTCTTCAGACAGAAAATTGGCTCTTAGCCTCAGCAAGGTGAAACACAGCATTGAAGCCACAGGGTCAAGAATGGGCAGCTGCTTCCCCAAAGACACAAGGGAGCAGGCCTTTGCTCAAAGCAGGTAGGGCTCCATCAGGGCTAGGACAGCATAATGACACACACTCCTTCTGTTCCCCACCCAGCAGCCTTCTGATCTCATAGACTGACAAGTAGAAGGCACACTGACCAGCAGAACTGGTGTCTGGTGCCCCTGATGCTTGCATTTTTCATAGCCAATGCATAAAGTGGCAGTGTTTGATTTGTCTATCTTGTATGCAGAGCTAACAAAAGACAGGAGCTAGACCAATGTACTAACTCAGTTCTATGCAGGATAGCTTCCCAGCTGAGAGCCATTGGTCTTCNATTCTTACTGCCCCCTGTCCATCACTTGAACCTTTGAACAAATCTGTAAAGAAAATACGTAAGCTCTATATTTAAGTCAAAGATGCTGACTTTCATTACANAATGTACTCGAGTGTTAAGAAATTCAGCATTCCATAAACAGTTACTAAATAAAATTATCCGAGAATTACCGAATGTGAAGACACACAGGCCGAGGATGGTNTCTCTTCCCGCCATTATTCCACTTAGAATCCGATGGAGGGCGTCAGCATCATTTATCAAGACTGATGCAAATAAGGAATAGCACTCGGGGGTCTGCGGGATGCACCGGTTAAATAAGGGAAAGGATTTGCTGAAAAGAAAAGGTAGAATCAATGGTGAAACGATCAATCGTTTATCTTTAAAAATGTTTACATTCAGAATTCCAACATCCCCAAACCAGAAGCTCAGCATTTATAAAAATGACTCTAGGACCAACGAGATGGTTCAGCAGGTAAAGGTACCTGCTTCTAAAGCCTGATGCCTGAGTTCAAATGGGATGCTGTCCCCTGACCTCCACATATGTGTGATAGCATCTGCCCCTGACCCAATTATGCACCCAATTATGCATGCTCAAACACACACACGCATACACACACACACACAATTTAAATAATAAAAAAGTTTAGCATCTTGCTTTCAAAGCACGCCTTAGAAAGACAGGCAACCCTGCTCTGCCACAGTCATTAGTTGATACTCATGTTGAGAAACTGATTAAGGGAAACTCTAGACTCTTGAAACTGCTTTTCCTTTTGTTTTTTTTAGAGGCTGAATGACATCCCATAGAATATCTATACATGACGTTTTTTTTAAAATAAATAAATGGGAACATTTTGGATTCTTATGTTTTGATCCTTAGACTATCAACTTCAGCACAAGAATAAAATCTCTCTCTCCTTCTCCCTCCCCCCCATGTGTGTTTGTGTTGTATGTGCATGGTTGGTGTATGTTTACAAGTGTATGGGCATGTACACATGTGTACACATGTGTNTAGGTCTGTGGTCAATCTTAGTTGTCTCCTTCTCTCACTCCACCTTGTTTTGGAGACAGGGTCTCTTCACGAACCTAGAGCTCACCAATTGTCTTGACTGGCTGCCCAGTGAGTACAGGATCTTCATCTCCTAGCTCAGGGTCATATATGCACACCCCTGTGGCCAGCCTTTATGTGGGTGCTGGGGATTTGAACTCAGGTCTTCATGCTGGAGCAGCAAGTATTTTACTTTCTGAACCCTCTCCCCATACCAAGAATCACATTTCTTTCTTT
>LZPO01117172.1:34384-46969 GCA_001675575.1 Neotoma lepida
TTTGTGGGTCCCAAGCAGAAGTTTCATCAACACTGTATGAGCTGGTCAAGGCAATGCCTTTGTTTTACTTGAATTATTGTTCCTCAGGGATTTTTTTTAAGGAGTACTTATTCATTGTAAATGTATGTTTTCCAAAAGAATGGCAATACAAACTCAACAAGCTTTCTTTGGCACACCAGAGCACCCTGCCATGGCCTTCATCTTTTCCAAGGGGCAAATGTGAGCCACTCAGGCCAACACTGCTTCATCACCACTTGGTAAGGATTTCCAAGCTGCCTGCAGCATGCCAGAGTGAGTAAGATNCTGGGAGGAGTTCACCCAGGATGTTCAGAAGGACCTGTACTTGTGTTCACTGAAAGACAAGTGTGGAGCCTGCTTGACCTTCCTCTTCCAGGCCTATTTCTTGCTTTAAAAAAAATATAATCAGCTTTTTAAACCTTAATGTACAACTTCATGTAAAATTCTAATAGATTTAATCTGAATACACTGAATTTTTAAACTTACTTTTATTTCATTTGCAATGGTGTTTTGCCTGCATATATATCTGTATTAGGGTGTCAGATCCCCTGGAACTGGAGTTACAGACAGTTGTNAGCTGCCATGCAGGTGCTGGGAGTTGAACCCAGGTCCTCTGGAAGAGCAGTCAGTGCTCTTAATGGCTGAGCCATCTCTCCAGCTCCTACACTGAAGTTTTTAAATAATTATTTTATGGGTGTTTTGCCTTGATGTATGTATGTGCACCACATGTATGCTTGGTGCTGGTCCAGGTCAGAGGGGTACGTTGGATTTCCTGGGACTGGAGTTACAGATGGTTCTGAGACACCATGTGAATCCTGGGGATAGAACCCAGGTCCTCTGTGTGGTGGTATTTTTTCCTATGTCCCTCAATAAAATTTATCTGAGGATCAGAGGAACAAGGTCAGCCGCTAGCCTTGCAAAATTAGCACANGCCCTTAATCCTATCACTTAGCAGGCAGGGTCTGTCTGGATCCCTGTGAGTTCCAGGTCACACNAGGAACAGTCAAGCGTGGAGACACACGCCTTTAATCCCAGCATCAACCATGAATTCTGGAGGTCTATACANACAGACAGGAAGCGACAGAGATGGGCAATAGGAGGAAGTGATGTAGCTAGGCTGAAAGCCCCAACGAGAGAACAGAACAGAAAGGGATATAGATGTGGANGTATAAGGAAGTCAGATACTCTCCTTTTTGGAAGCGGCTACATCACTTCCTCCTATTGCCCATTTGTGTCGCTTCCTGTCTGTCTGTATAGAAAATCTGTCTTACACCTCTGCAAGAGGAACAAGTGCTCTTAACCTCTGAGACATCTCTCCAGACCCCCAGGGCTATTTCTTATGACATAATCTTGAACAATAAAAACTAACAATGTTGGTTGTAATGAAAAAGTGAATGTTGATGAGTTCTCCTTAATGTTAACAAAGAACTGGGGAGGGAAAAATGCACACTAGCCCCTTCATACAAACCATTCATTTGGTAATAATGTATATATTTGTTTTCACTGTCTTTAAAAATTATTATATTTTATTGTGTGTATGTGTGTGTGCATGTGCACCATGGTATACACGTAGAAGTTGGGGGATTATTTTCAAGAGTAGGTTCTCTCTTCACATCATGTAGGTCCTGGGCGTGAAACCCAGGTCACCAGGCTTTGTGGCATGTGCCTTGAGGTGAGCCACCTCGCCAGCCCAGCACTAATGTTTGAAGACTACATGTACTCTTATTGTCTGCTGCTTTTCTCCTTATTTAGTCATTGGCTATTATATACACTAAATAGTCCCTCCTTGTATATATAGTATATACACTAAATAGTCCCTCCTTGTATATATAGTATATACACTAAATAGTCCCTCTTTGTTTGCCCCTGATTGTGAGCTACACCCTGCATCTCCCTTTTATTTTTCACAATGTATAGAGGAGGAGCAGCCAGCATCCAATCCCGAATGCCTTTTGTACATTAGCTCTTACCTTGGAGGAACGGGGAGCCTGGGACACAACATATCTGCATCTGGACTCTGGGTATAGTTGAAGGAATTCAAACTATAGACACACAGGAAAGACCCTGAAAGCAGAACACACATACACTAGGCTATTTTTTTTTTTTAATGTATTGTATCCATCTTGCTCGGGAAGCCAGTAAAGAAGCCACGGCCATTTTCCCAAATCATGAAGGAGTTAGAATGCGTTACCCAGACTTGGAAAACAGGTGGTCTGCACACGGAAAGGACAGGGACAGGTGTGCCGTCTGAGGTGGACTCGGGTTCCCTTTCTTTCCAAACCCCCAAATTCAACACTATAAATCATAGGATTGGCATTAAAATGATTTGAAGGTTATTTGAAGATGATTCATTGTAGGAGCTTGAGATTTTTAACCCAGCCTTGAAAATATTTTTTAAGATCTCACGCTCCCATTTTTTCAGACAGATAAAACTCACAAAATGCTTCAATTTTTTTGTTTGTTTTTTTTTGCTTTCCTTTTTAAATTAAAATACATCTGAACTGTCTTGACCAAGTGGTTTTAGTACAACTGATTTTTTCTGTCAGTGAAAGTATTCAAGGACTCTGACAATGCCAAAAAACCTCAAGGAACCTCAGGGCCCTGTGTCTGCTGTCCCCTTCTTGGTCTCTAAGGTAGATCTTTAACTGCTGTGAGCAGGGACCATACCCGGGGGTTCAAATAAGTGCAGAAAGCCTCAATGGCATTGAACAGGTTCCTGAGAAAATACTCCTGGTCCTTTCCACATAAGAGACGCCTGCAAAGGTGCCTACTTCCTACCTTTTCAGAGAAAGTAGCTTCAGGGTAAGTTGTACTATCTATCTGGGACCCTACAGGTTCACACACCAGGTGATATGGGGAAGAGTGGGCCCTTAGCACTTACCATTGGTGTCGGCAAAGAGCTGGACCTCTTCCAGGGTGTCCAGCTGCTTCTCAGGACAGCTGGATACACAGAGGGCCGTGGGACCAAGCCACCTATCCTTGACTTCCAGATCGCAGGCATTCATAAAGAAAACATGTCTATAGATGGAGGAAAAAAAAAAAACACGTCTGAGGCCACTGAGACTCATTGGTTTAACTCCAGGCTCTGAAAATGTATCACGTACAAGGGGGAATGACTAAGGCAAACTTTTTTAGCCAAATGCTTCCAAATAACAACATTTATCACACCAACTGGAGGCATCTTGGGTATCATATTCAAATGGGAACAAGCCTTTCCTTTTCTAGGCTCTGCATCTGAGACGTGAGGGGTCTAGCAGGAGTTACCCGAGAAGTCACTGAGGAAGACAAACATGGTGTGCTAGAAAGTGACACATAAATGACTTAATGGAGACTGCTCTAGAGTGTTCAACTATATTTCAGAGAACAGTGGAACTCAGGGAGGTGACAAAGTGGGAAGGAGGGAGCTGAGGTTGAGGATTTAAGGAAGCATAAGAGCCAGGACAGCCAGGCCACCTTTAGCTATTCAGCCCCAAAGCGGGCTATTGCCATCAGTGGGTCATATGCTGTCAGTGGCAGCTTGCACCCCTTCCTCAACCCAAGGCTGATACAGGCTGCCAAAGCCACAGGAACACAGGGGAAGAGCCCTGGGGGGAGGGGTCTAAAAGCCACTCTCCCTCCACTGGGGANGGGTGGAAGGAAGGTTGGTGCAAGAGAGACAGATTTCCTGGGGTGAACGACACACGCAGACTTTATTTTGTTTAGAAATTTAAAAGTATGTTAAAATATACATCCAGTTTGCCTCCTTAATCATTTCCAGCACACAGTTCCGGGCACTAAGGGCACAGATGGGTCTGTGCAAGCACCCCCATCACCAGCCTGTGGAAATGGTTCCACTAGACAAGCTCCTCAGTCCCCCTCCTCTCCCAACCCAGGAAACTGTCAGTTCACTACCCCCACCCCAAGTGGAACGCAGAATGCACACTACCTGTCTGATTCTGAGACCTTGTCAGGGGAGCATTGAACATCTGCTAAGCTTTAGTTCATGCAGAGTCTCAGGGGAGCGTTAAAACACCCTGGAAAGATAGGCATGATTACCAGTTTAAAAAAACAAAAACTGGCCTCAGAGAGGCTAAGGNCTCTGCCCCCAGGTCACAGAGCTGAGAAATAGTGGAGGCTGAATGTGAACCCGGGACTGGCTGATTCTACAGCTGCTTGCTCCCTTACTGGCACGTGCAGCCTCCTTTTCAGATAGGAAAAGTTGCCAAGCTCTTAAATGAAGGCCAAGTTTCGAAATACAGTCCCTCTATAGTTGGAGAGCGAACTCACAAGACTTACTTTTTGAGAGTCATGTCCTGCCCTGAGAGGGGGGCCCCTTCCACCGGGGAGTTCTTCTTGCCACACACATTGCCGAAGCTGTCATAGCCGAAGAGGAGTCTTCCCGCCGCTCCAGCCACCACCGAATAGCCCATGATGAACACCTGNCAAAACCCAGGGGCATGTGGTGACTGCCCGGCCACAGGGAGAAAAGCACAGCCCCTCACATCCCTGAAGATGCTGGTGTAAAACACAAGCAGATAACAAGGACCCTCTACAGCTCCACAGCCCTTCCTTCCCTCAGCAATTCCACCCACCCGGGTAGGGTCCGGCTTTGCCAATGCTGGTGGAGCAGGTGAGCAGGAGGGTGTCCTAAAGCACTCACATTCTGCTCTGTTCTCTCCTCCTCTGTCTTCTTCAAGAGCCCATCACTGTGTGATTNTTCAGCCAAACTTGACCGGGATAATTTCATTTTACCCCTTCAGCCTGTCTGNGTTATCTAAGCNCATCAAGTGCACATAATATTTTTCTGTGTGTGTATGTGTGGGTGGGTATGTTTGCNCGTGTAGGGGCACATGTGTGCACGCATGAATATGTGTGGAGGTCAGAGGACAACTTTGGCTGTGCTCTGCAGACGGCATCNATGTTGGTTTTTTGAGACACAGTCTCCGCTAGCTTGAAACTCACCAAGTAGGTTAGGCTGGCTAGCCCGTGAGCCCCAACCATTTATCTCTCTTCATCTGTCTCCTCCTCCGATCAAATTCAGGTCCTCTTTCCTGCAATGCCAACACTTACTGCTTGAGCTATNGGGTATCCCGTCTTTACTTAAAAAAATGTGCTTTTAGGGAACTCTATCAAGGCTACACAGTNGATACGTATCAACACACAAGTCTGAAGGAGTATTTGGCTTACTTGCTTAAAATTCACAAACTAAAGAACTTACGAGAATAAAAGGATCTCAGGATTCTGTTTGGCAAGGGCATCTTGCAGTCAACAGGTGTTTTTTTGTTTTTTTGTTGTTGATATTGTTATTTCATAAATCCACTTTTGTAGTGAATGTGGAATATTGGAAACTTCAGTCCAAACCACTGCAACACTCGTACACACCTGTCTGTCCACTGCCAAGATTTCTTCTCATAATACGAACTTAGGGTAGGTGTAAGTTTCCTGATCTACTACATATAGAANGCCACCTAAAAGTATGTGGTGCCAGCAAGCTTGTTCAGGGACAGAGGNTGTGGGATACTATCCGCTAACATGGCCATGTGCTCCAAAGGCCTGCTACTTTAGAGTCAATGAACTTCAGAGGCTCTGCATTCATTGTCAATTTTGAAATAACAGTAACAAGCTGAGCAGGTGGTGCCCACCTGAAATGCCATCTCTCAGGAGGCAAAGGATGGTGGATCAGGGGGAATTCAAGACCAGCCTTGGTGACAAAATGAGTTCCAGGCCAACCCTGGACTACACAAGACCCTGTCTCAAAAAACCAAAACAAGACTATTAAATATTCCAGTGCTCAGTGGATCTAGAGACTGTTACTAGAGGACACAAAGATAAACAAAACCTGGTGCCGACCCTCAAAATTCACTCCCCAGGATTATTATTATTTATGGCACTGCCCTTGCCTGGGGTTGGACAAAGAGGCATAGGGGAAGACGAAGCTCCCAAAGGAACAGGACTTATCAACTGTAGACCATGTGAGGGAAGAGACTCTTGTCCCTTCTTACTTCTCAAGTACCTCCTCAGTTTAGCTAATGAGATTTTGAGGATATATCAGTCATCTTTGCTAACAGTCAGGGTTACCCTTTCTTCTCTTCAAAGCAGGGCACTGAAGGGTGATTCTGTGTGCCNAAATGGCCTTGGCATGTCCATTTTCTGTCCTTCTAGCTTAGGATNTGAGTCCTGATGTCATCTGCACTTGTGTGTATGTGCTTTTGCCTATCTTATCAGAGATTTATCTAGTAACAACATGATACTCTATGTGTCCTAACTTCCTATGCGATGCGTGCCTTGGAAAGTTTGTGGGGAGGATAGGGATTTGGGAGTTTCCCTTCACACCACTGTGAACCATCACTGTAATTTTAATTGGTGAGCAGTATAACAGGGCCCTTGAAAAATGGACCTCAGGGACCTAAACTTTTCCTAGGGGGTCCCAGACACTCCCTCCCACGAGAGGAGGGAGTCCACATCTACCAGGAAGAGACATCGAACAGCGCTGATATCTATCACATAGCTCAATCTGAACAGGAATATTTCCTGGCTTTGTTTTCCTTATTTGTAAGACTCTAACAGAAAAGGTGGAGAAAAACTAACAGCTTTTTGGCTTCTAGTTCTGCCCCAACTGTAAATGAACGCACTTCCCTTCACCAGCTCCTGTGGCCTGGTTTTCTTTTGTTAAGGGGCTGGCAAGCTCCTGGCCTCAGAGCCCAGATTCCAGTGTCAGCAGTACAGGAAGTGTGTATGTTAGTGAGCTGTGGCTTCAAACGAAGTCGCTCCAAGCTGGGGCTGGGAGATGGGAGTCTGGGAAGATAACTAGGAAAGGGTGGTGTGGGAGAGGGCACTGGAGGGTAAGTAGAGGCAGGGATCATTTAATGCTTCAGGCTGGCTTTTTGTTCGTGTATTTAACACAAGCATTAGCACAGGCTGGTGCTCTTTCTATTTGCAGGGGACCAGCCCTGTTTACAAATCTGGCATCCTCCCCCGAGCTGCTTTGTCTAGCCCTGGCTGAGGGCAGCGACATCAATAATAATCCTGTCCTACACTTGGTCGGTTGGTATATCCATCACAGGACCCAGAAGTAGAACAGTGAACGAACACACACACACACACACACACACACACACACACACACACACACACCCCTTGTTCTGCTTTGGATAGGTATCTGTAGCTACAGATTTTGCAGAAGAGGAAAGAAGCCAGTCAGCTAAGAAAGAACTCATGACTAAATGTAGTAAAGAGAATCTGGACGTATGGAAACCTTCAGATTTATCCTACAAACAAAGTGTACTTTCTCTGCAGTCTCCAGCTCAGTGCATGCAATGTCTCAGCCAGCTCATAATTCTTCAGGCTGTGAAGGGCCGGCCATCCATGATCTTCTCCCTAGGCAGCTGCCTGCCTGAGAGTCTGAGTGGTGGAGGGACCAAGGAGGATCATTAAATGACATTAACAGCCCAAGGTCAAAGTTGCAGACTCAGGAGGGACAGCTGCTTCCTACATTTACAGGACAGCAGAAGTGGAGAACAGCGACCATGGATAGGGAAGGAAATAAGACTCAGTAGGTACTCAGACTTTGGGCTCCTTGAGGAGAGGTCCAAGGGCCTCAGCAAGAGCAGCAACAGCAAACACCTCCAGGCCCAGCCTTCCACTGTGTGTCTAACCAAGTCTATCTACGCAAAACCAGTTGGAAAATGAAAAATTGAATGCATGCCTTCTTTCCTTTGGTAGATCAAATGTGGTATTTTAGGGTGAGTTCAAATAAAGCCTTTTCAAAGAAGGTAATTACTACTAGGTAGATATTACAGGGCACTGTGAGTTAACCATTTACTACACAGCACAGAGCATGCCCCAACCTGGCATGNGTGACTTCATTAGCACACACAGCCTTTGAAAGTCTTACTGAGGCTGTAAGACTAAGAGAATCAAGATTCAGCTCCAGGAGACTCTCAGGACTGACATGACAGGGTCTGATGGGGTCTACCGTCAATCATGTATACCACCAAGCAAGTATGTGATGAGAGGGTTTGCATAAAATTGCTAAAGACAGTAGGCCAAGGATGTGCACATGTGTACGTGTGGTCTCTGTATGTACACAGTTAAAAAGCAATCTCTAGGCTCTTCTTGATTTTTCCTTTGTTAGAAAACAGTGAACGTTGAGGAATAGTTGACTGAGGGGTTCGGTGGGTATAAGAGGACTTCCACTCGGAGAGCTTGGATAGCAAAGGAATTCACCTCACCCTTACCAAAGGAAAGACTCGGCTGAAACCGGAATCTCCATTTCCTAATGGGGACCCAATAAATCTCGGTCTACAGCAAGGACACAGCCTCCTCAGAGAGCTGAGGAGATTGTGAAATCCCAGAATAAGAATTTCCTCACTCATGGTCATTCTGGGCCAATGTCCTTGCAGCATCAACTTTAAACGATTAACATTTAAGACACATTTGTGTCTGCACACACACAACGGGGCCTTATGCCTGCCAAGCGGCCGCACTTACCAAACCAGTCCAAAAGAGAAAGAACAGAGCTAGCCACGCCGTATCTGTGCATTTCCTATAAATCTGGGGTCGCCACTCTCTCTGCCTGGGTGTTTTCTCTGTAGAAACCTTCCAGAGAAAAATGGAGAGTTGGGAAAAAGGAGAGCAAACAGGTGAGTCAACCGAACCCAAACCTATCCAAAGGCTGCTTCAAGTAACTCCGCTTTGTCACCTGCCTCTTTCTCCTGGGGAGACCTGCTCTCTGCAGGGTGGATGTGAAGCCCTCAGGGTGCCAAGCTCTTACTGGAGGTAAGAGCACCCTCCTCCCCCTAGTCCCTTGCGTCTTCCTGACCTCGGCCAGTTAAAGGAGCGGTGTCGCGGAAAAGATGGCTTGATCCCCAAGGGACATGGGAGGCGGAAGCGTTCCGCTTGTGCAGGTGCCCGCAGAGGCCGCTTCCCTCAGAGCCCAGGTTGTCGCCCTTACCAAGTACTCGCCTCCCAGGCACTGCATGGTACACTCGGTTGCTAGGTCAGGGATTGGCAGCCGTGGTGGCCGCGGTGCACACGGGACAGAGGTGCAGCGGCCGGCCCAGGTGGCCCAGGCAGGGCGGGCAGGGCGCAGCGCCGCCTAGCGACCGGGGACCCTAATCCCCTAGGCCCGCCCTCTGGCTGTGGCTTTCGCCTGGGAGCTGGGGTGGCACCCGCGCAGACCCGGCTCCCAGGAAGTGCACCTGACTACTGTGCACCAGCTGCGGGCTGTCAGCGCCTGGAGTAGGAAGTAAGGCCTCCGGGATCATTCCCGAGGGCGGGGACTTGCAGGGGTGTGTCCCACACAGGTAACTGGCGCTTTCTGTGTGCAGAATCCTGCTTTGAGAGTTTCACCAGCTTTTCTGCCACAAGCATCAAGTTGCAAGGCTGTTGTTATTCTTGAGCTACCGACCAAGGGAGACCGAGGCATGGGACAGAAGTGGTACTCAGGGAGACACGCTGTCAAGGGGCTCCGTGTCTGTGGTTCCAGCTACTATTTCTACAAGGCTGCGTCCTCTCCCCCGCAGAGTACCTTTCAGAAACTTGAGTCTCGGGAACTCAACAAGGACAAAGCTCCCTGAGACCAAGGACTGACTTAACCTCTGTGTGTGTGGTGGGGGCGGGGGCTGGCTCACTCCTCTC
The DNA here is from genome assembly GCA_001675575.1 of Neotoma lepida. NCBI lineage: Eukaryota > Metazoa > Chordata > Mammalia > Rodentia > Cricetidae > Neotoma > Neotoma lepida. Next base: position 44,021 of record LZPO01117172.1, read on the forward strand.
CTACTGTGCATCATCACCTGACTTTACAGTGGGCATCCTTTGAAGCACACCGGGTGTGTATGTCCCAGGTGACAACAGTTTTCTCTTCAACAATCATGTGGGTACGAAAGCGCTGCTGAGGTGAGGATTAAAAAAACAACTGTAGAGGACCTTCCTTCCGTCCCCTTTCCCTGCTCCAACTCACCTGCTGGCCCCTCCACACCCTCAGGCTGCTAGCTCACTGCTTCTCCCCAAGGGTGGAAACTGGATCGCAGCAATAATCAGTAAAGCCATAGGAAGGGGAGTGAGTACAGTTTGCACAGCGCATGCGCTCATGAATGTGAGGCCATCCACTGAAGCCTGACCGACCTACCAGGGACCACCCACACTCTTAAAGAAAATTGACTCTCCCTCCTGCCCAGAAGCCATCAATTGTCAATAGCTCCTCAGCTAGGGTCAGCGAGTCTTTCTTCCCTCCAGATGGCAGTTGGCTGGTTTGTTCTTGTGCAGGTTATGAGCAGGCAACCACAAGTACTCTGAGTTCCTAAGTGCAGTGGTCCCGCCATATTTCAGGAGATGTTATTTTGCCCTGGTCCTCCCTGACTCCTGGCTCTTACAGGCTTCCTGCCTCCTCTTCCGGAATATTCCCTGAGCCTTGTGGGAGTAGTTAGGAGGAAGAATTGGGACTGAATATCATCAAAATGTTTGCATGTATGTATAAAAATCTAAAACAATAATAAAAATATTATATTAAAAAAACCAGAGGGTGGGTACAGGAGAATGACAGTTAATGGCTCTCTGGTGTGTGNGGGTGGAATTCCTTCTAGGCTAATCACCCTCCTTCCACTCCTAACTCTCAGGACCTTCCTGAATGCAGGCTTCTCAGATTGAGTAGCTGGAACTCCAGGGAACCCTGACTTCACCCCCTCCAGCACTCCCCACGGTAGACAGTGTGCAATTACAGAAAGACCACAGTTGAATCACAGCATCTGAAACAAATTAGGACTAGAACAGATGGACAGGGAGGTTTAAATACACACAATATGTATATTTATATTTACAGAGAGGAGTATGGTAGTAACGACGAAGCAGGAAAAAAAAATGATGAAACCAGAACAGAAACGCGTATTAGGCACGGAGAATGTAGCGGTTGGAATGAATGCTCATTGGCACTATATAGCAACAGTGTGGACTAAGCAGCAGAGAGATGTACTGAAGCTGNGTGGGTGATGGGAGGAGCTGCAGTATTTGCCTTATGATCACCTCTCTTGTGGATGTCTGAATGACCTGATGATGAAATTTCCTACTTTCTTTCTTTCTTTTAATAAAACTTCATTTTTTAAAAGGCTTATTTATTTATTATGTATACAGTGTTCTGCCTTCATGTATGCCTGCAGGCCAGAAGAGGGCACCAGATCTAATTACAGATGGTTGTGAACCACCATGTGGTTGCTGGGAATTGAACTCAGGACCCCTGGAAGAGCAGTCAATGCTCTTAACCTCTGAGCCATCTCTCCANCCCAAAATTTNCTACTTTCATTCACCAAGTAATTACACCTGTCTCTTAGACGTCTTCTACTCAAGTTTTTGATGATACACACCGATCTGGAGAAACCATTTTCTTCTTCCTNAGTGGATACTAAGAGTTCTAACAGAAAGCTTGAGAAAGTGGCTCCTGCAACCTGGTCCTGAGGGNCGTTAGATCTGGAGAGGCTTACCAGAGAAAATACCCTGTGGAAGACATGGTTTGGTATATNTAATGCAATTATTAACACTGGAAAGTGCTACTGAAGGACAGGTTCAGCATACTTCCTTATGAAATACGCAGTGTTAGAGTAGGAGAAATAATTTCCAAGGCACTTGGAGACTCCTCCTTCCTGGTGTCTTCTCCATTGATTAACCCCATCTATAATTTCCTAAACAGACAAAGCAAAATAAACCCTGGAATCCATATTGAAGGAAAACTTAAAATACAAATGACCCTGAAAGAGGACTTGTGACTAACGATGCCGTCATTAGCTATGATTGTCCCATACCAGATCCTATTTGAATCGGAGGCCTTGGTGGAGATAAGAGCCGAAGCAGGGTTTGTGAAGATACGGAAGTGGCACAGAGGACAGGACTGAGACCTACCGGTCAAATGTCAGCTTTTGCTGACCTCAGGCCNGTACTTTCCTTGTCCAGTTGGATAAATGTCATGGCTGGCAGAGTCCACTTGTTCACTCTGAAATGTGAGACTACATTTGCATTTCATGATAGTTATTGAAAGACAAGGGTACCATCTGCTTTTGCTTCTTACCAAATATCTCATATAAACCTCAGGAATCTTAACTAATATGTGCAGATATTTCTAGAAAAAGAACTCACATTTTATTTCCTAAAGTTTTGTTGCATTTGGTTATGTTTCGGTGAGCTTTTCATCGCCCTGATAAACACCCACACAAACATCAACTTAGCGTAGGAAAGGTCTATTCTGACACGGTTTTAGGGGTTTCAATCCATCATGGCTGGAGGTTTATTGAGCCAAAGAGCTTGTTATGATGTCCAGAAAGCAAAGAGAAAGAATCAGGGCTTTCTCCTCTTCCTGCTTTGTGCTGTCTGAGCCCCCAGCCTTTGGTTGGAGAAATCCACATTCAAACTGGGTTCTCTCCTCTTAGTTAACGCTTTCTGGAAGCATCCTCCCAGACACACCCAGAGGCGTGCTTTCCACTCTACCACGGTGGNAAGGTAACTATCACAGGTTACCCANGCCCCACTCTCNGCTTCNNTCCACCAGCTAACCCGTCCATTTGGAGGAAATGTGTAGAGTTGCAGAGTCAGGAAAACCACTAACCACCCCCACAACTTGGCTCTGATTTAAAAATTCTTATACAGAGATCTTCTCAGGAGACATTTGCTGAATTATCTTGAAGTTTGCAATCCAACCACATTTTTCTGTTCTTTGTGAAGTGAAGCCAAAAGGAAACTGAG
>LZPO01117172.1:90653-115823 GCA_001675575.1 Neotoma lepida
GTGTAGAATGAGTGTATGACCGCAGAGCTGAAGCTGCATTTCACACACAAGAAGGAGGGTTTTCTGGCCACGGTTTAGACCTCAGGAAGATACACTAGTGAAGGAGTGAGTCTTNGCCAGCCATTGTATGTGGGATACAGGAAGATAGCAGAGCACAGGGGAGATGGTTACAAAACAGGTGGGAGTTGAGAATGGAAAGAAAAGANACTAGCAGAAGTTCAGGGATGTAGAGAAGCAAGATTTAGCTACCTCTCCCTGCACTGGGACTTGACCAGCATGGGACAGCAACTGGATTGTAATCCAGATAGGACTGACATCATGATTATGGTGAAGATGGGAGCGGTGGGGTCATATAGCCCGAAGAGAAAGACAGTTGAACAATACCTTAATGGTGGTGTGTGTAGGGAAGAGACTAATAATTGTTTTCTCATCTCCAAAGGAAAGGCCAACATNTGAAAAAATTTAGATGTGAGAAACAAGAAAGAACTTCCAAATGGGAAGGCTTGGGGACATTTTACTTTCAGGTGGATTTTGTTTCCAAGTTAAAGGATATGTGTCACTCCCATGCCATAGGAAGCAATATCTGCCTCCTTCCTGTCCCCATGCTGGGAAACCAGNTCAGCCATCACTGGTCAGTGGTTTCCTCTTTAANCAGCATTGTCACTTTGAGGAAAAGCAGAAGTAGTTGCTGTCATTTGCCTCTGAAAATGGAAACGGCTGTACTAAATTTGTTTGTGAATATGAGGTATCAATGGAGTTGGTGGTGTACAACTATCAAAACCAAATCTCTTGGGGTGGCTTGGGACAGAATGTCATTTCAAAACAGCCTTGGTAGAAAAAGGTGCAGAGTTGCTTGTCACTGAGTGACAGGAAGACGTCTGAGAAGTGCATTGTTAGGCAATCCTATTGTTCTGCAAACACTGANGCGTATACTGACAGATACCACCGTGGCTACGACGCCAGTGGGCAATGTCATGGGACCATTCCTATATGTACAGGCCATCTACTAAAATGTCATCATGATGCACATGCCTCTCAAGCCACTCAAGATGGAACGTGACTAAGGCTCACCTGGAGAGCACCAATTTTCCCTACTTTTGCTTGTCTCGGGATTGACTGTTATATTGGTTGCTCTTCTTGGTGCTGTNANCAAATGCCTGACAGAAGAAAGATTTTATTTGGAGTCATGGTTTCAAAGGATGTAGTCATTCATGGTGAGGATAACATGGTGGCTGGGCAACTCTGTCTGTAGAGTGGGGAGCTTGTGGCATGGCTTCTCACATCCTTGGTGGATAAGGAAATATTGAGAGAGGACCATAGGCAGATGTAGGCTACAATCCTCAAGGCTGCCTTCAGTCTACTAGTAGCCAAATGTCTCCAAAATTCTAACATGCAGCCCGTTCAGCTGGAGGCCAAGTGTNCGAACACAGGGCCTGTGCCAACACTCCATATCCAAACAGCTCTGCAGTTTGTCCTTTCATAATGTTACCTGACAAAGCCTCTGTGTCCTATGCCCAGGTCACAGAGACAGCTGGATCAGGTCTCTGTATCCCAACTNCACATCTCCGATGGAAAGATCCAAGTCCAGTTCAGAAAACACAAACATAGGGCTAAAGGACAAAGCACTGGAAGGTAGGNAGATTTTTTTCTGTCCCATTGGCCAGCTCCCAAAAAACCACACTGAAACTTATTACTAATTATGAAAGCTCTGCCAATAGCCTGGGCTTGTTTCTAGCTGCTCTTATAACTTAAATTAACCCATTTCTATTCATCTACGTGCTGCTCCAAGGCTTGTTTACCTCATCTATGTACTTCCCATCCTGCTCACTCTGCATCTCATGGCGTCTCCCCAGACTCTGCCCTTCCTCTTCCCAGCATCCTCTCTGCCCCGGAAATGCTGCCTAGCTATTGGCCATTTAGCTTTTTATTAAACCAGTCCTAGTGACAAATCTTCACAGTGTACAAAAATTATTTCACAACACTGGAAGGTGTGCTCTGCTGTGCCAAGGCAGACAGTTCTATGGAAAGGTGTCATAGCCCAGGCAGTCACAACCTAAAACAATTTAAAAAATTATGACAGGCTGAAAACCCAAGTCTTCTCTGAGAATGTAGTATATATTAGAAAAGGAGGGACAAGGTGTACTTTAGTACACCTAAAGAATTTCTAGCCCCAAATCATTTAGAAAAGTCAGCATTCAGAATTAGAGACTCATGTGATGCAACTTAATTTCTGATTGGGGCAGCCAGAGAAGGAAACATTGGCCAGCCCTTGGCATTCTAGAAGTGTAGAGTCAACCCATTATCACTCCTGATAACACAGGCACCACCACTTCTGAATCACCCCAAGCATAATTTTAAGTGGGCTTTAATAGCATATGTTTTAGAATATTTGTCCACTGCTTCTTGGCCTTTTGGGTAAAGTCAAGTGTTTTATGAAAGTATTTGTCAGGCTAACTGAAATTTTCAAAGTTATTGACATAATATTGTTTGTAGTTGCCTCTTTTATTTTTTTAGCATTTTAAATTATATTTTTGGTGTATGTGTATGTATGTGTGCGTGCGTGTGCGTGTGTGTGTGTGTGTGTGTGCCATAGCATGCATGTGGAGGTCAGAGGACGACTGTGGAAGTTCTTTCCTTCCATCATATGTGTTCCTGGGATGGAACTCAGGCCATCAGGCTTAGTGACAGATGCCTTTAACCACCGAGGTTAAAACCAAACCATCTTGCTGGCCCTCGCTGTAGAAGCTCTAATGATGTTACCTTCTCATATGACAACTNTATTTCCTGTCATCNCTCTGCATCTCTTTACTCTTTGACTAGAATCTTCTCTGTCTTATTGGTCTTTTCAACGAACCTGCTTTCACTTTCATCCTTTTTTCCACATTGCTCTTTTGTCCACCATTAATAAAAAGAAATGTTTACTGAAATCCATACTTTATTCAGATTTCTGAGTTTTTGCCTAATGTCCCCAAAGCCTTTCAAGCCTTGCCTGTTTGGATGACAGGGACAGTTTTGAGGAGAATGGGCCAAATCTTTTGTGGACTACTTCTCACCTGGGATTTACCTAATGCTTTCCCTCATGGTTAAGTGGGGATTATAGGTTTTAGGAAGAGNACAGAGGTTAGGCACCATTTTCAGTGGGTCAAAGGTAGAGCATTGAGATCTGTCAGTGTGGTGTGAATCATCTTGGTCACATGTCACAGTTCTTCATTGTCACTCTGTCCCACCATCAATGGTGGGAGGGAGTCGCTGTGAGCAGTCTCTACTCTTAATGAGTCAGGAGTTATGCTTCACTCTGTGAGGGCAGAATATCTGTACAAACTATTTAGAATTCACCTACAATCTTCTCTTCCTCACTTATTTACTTAAGTAATAAGGACTTTTACGTANTCATCTTATAATTTGGTGCAAATGGTCTATTTTAATTTTTATTCATTTCAAAACACATTTTAATTCTCCTTGTGATTTCCTTTATGAACTATGGGTTATTTGAAAGTCTGAAATTTGGTTTTTTAAGTATTTGTGAATTTTCTAGTAAGTTTGTTGTCAATTTTTCTCTGTGGTTTCATTTTACCTAGGGGATATACTTCAGATATATGTAAATGTATTGATATTTGCTTTGCTGCCTACATTACGTTCTAGTTTTTAAAGAATCTTACATGTGAGGCAGAGGCAGGTGGATTTCTGTAAGTTTGAACACAACCTGGTCTACAGAGGGAGTTCCAGGGCAGTCAGGGCTACACAGAGAAAAACCAAACCAAACAAACAAACAAAAAAACCAAACCAAAACCAAAAACCAAAACAAAACCCNAAACCAAAGAGTCCTACATGAATTTGCAAAGAATTCTGCAATTTTTGCCTCTTTGTTGGGGAATGTTCTGGAAATGTCCCAGTGGATGATTAGCCTCCAACTCAGTATCTTTAGTGGTTTTTTCTTTCTGATGAGATTTTTTTTCAGCCACTGTGAGGAGATGATGAATTATTTAGTTTTAAATTTGTATTTGTTAATCTCTCCTTTCAATTCTGCATATGTTCGCTTTCCTTTTATGGTGAAGGACTGTTACTAGCAATATAAAGCTTACAATTCCTAAGTCTTTCTGTTAATCCAACCCTCTTATTACTGTCCCCAACTCTCCTTGTCTCTGGTGACATTTTATGTTCTGTAACTCCTATAAAGGAAACATTTAATTGAGGTGGAGGCATACAGTTTTAGAGGTTCAGTCCATTATCATCACGGCTGGGTGTGGTGGTATTTTATCTATATCCCCCCAAAAAATTTATCTGAGGATCAGAGGAACAAGGTCAGCTGCTAGCCTTGCAATGTTAGCATATGCCCTTAATCCTATCACCTAGCAAGGGTCTGTCTGGGTCTCTGTGAGTTCCAGGTCATACTAGGAACAGAGTCAAGCATGGAGACACATGCCTTTAANCCCAACATCAACCATAAAATTCTGGAGGTCTATACAGACAAACAGGAAATGATGTAGCTAGGCTGAGAGAGCCAATGGGAGAACAGAACAGAAAGGGATATAGACGTGGAGACACAGGAAGTCAGACACTCTATTGGAAGCAGCGTTGTTGGTAAGCTGAGGCTGGCGGCTGTTCCTAATTCCTCTGATCTCTGCCAGATTTTCACCCTATTTCTGGCCCTGTGTTTTTATTTAACAAGACCATTTAAAAATTCATCTTACAGCTGGGAGCATGGTGACACGCAGGCAGCACGGTGCTGGAGAAGTACCTGAGAGTCCTACATCTTGCAGGCAACAGGAAGTCTCAGACCTTGGGCTGTGTCTTGAGCATAGGAAACCTCAGAGCATGTCCCCACAGTGACACACTTCCTCTAACCAGGTCACACCTCTTAATNGTGCCACTCCTTGGTATTATGGGGGCCAATTACATTCAATTGGATTAACCCCAGTAGCAACATACACACCCACACCTACAGAGAGAGAGAGAGACAGAGAGAGACAGAGATACAGAGCTGTCTCTTATACACATCTAGATGTGTATAAGAGACAGGTTCCAGGTCATACTAGGAACAGAGTCAAGCATGGAGACACATGCCTTTAATCCCAACATCAACCATAAAATTCTGGAGGTCTATACAGACAAATAGGAAATGATGTAGCTAGGCTGAGAGAGCCAATGGGAGAACAGAACAGAAAGGGATATAGACATGGAGACACAGGAAGTCAGACACTCTATTGGAAGCAGCGTTGTTGGTAAGCTGAGGCTGGCGGCTGTTCCTAATTCCTCTGATCTCTGCCAGATTTTCACCCTATTTCTGGCCCTGTGTTTTTATTTAACAAGACCATTTAAAAATTCATCTTACAGCTGGGAGCATGGTGACACGCAGGCAGCACGGTGCTGGAGAAGTACCTGAGAGTCCTACCTGTCTCTTATACACATCTAGATGTGTATAAGAGACAGGTCCCTTCCCTTTGAGGCAGCATATCACATGACCTAGTAAAAAATGACCTTGAACTTATGACTCTCTTGCCTCCGTGTCCTGAGTACTGTGGTGACAATTGTGTGCCACCACTCTTGGTTTATGCAGTGCTGAGGACTTCTTCGCCCATGGCTTACTGCATGCGAGGCAAGTCCCAGCTGATCCACATTACTAACCCAAGTCTAAACTTAGGCATTTCTGTAACATTAAACAGAACCAGGCTCACCCTTTAAAAAAACCATTGTATACATTTCTAGTCTTCTTGGATGATGTTGAACAGTAGCTGGCAAACTGACCAAAGAGGAGGCAGAAGCACACACAAGGCATTCCTTCATTGCATGTGAGCATGAACATGCAAACGCTTGGCACATCTTGTAGTGACTCGTTACCATGGAAATGGTGGCCACCTAGGTGCTTAAGAGTCCCTGCGACTTCAGCTTTGGGTCTTTACCATGATCCTCAAATGGACGTCTGGCACTAGTGGTTTCTCCATCTCNACATGACTCATTTGGGTTTACTCTGGAGGGAGCAACTACATTAGGCACTGGGACTTTTCCCTCGTCAGAGTTTGAGGCAAACCACAAGATTCCAAGTCCCTGGATGTGGGCCAGACCTTTGGAGATGGGCCTCAGTGTCTAATACCCTGGGGTATTAGAAGCGGCCCCCATGGCCCAACAACATGCTTACTCTGCCTGTGTCATCACTGATGTTATGGGAAACAGAACATTGCCTTTGTATGGCCTCAGTGGTAGCTGCCTTGTTGACTTGAGGAGGGAGCCAGGTTCTTCCCATGATTGGATGATGAAACTCTTGGGAAATGCCAATAGCTGAACTACATTTTTTAGGACTTATCTGTTCACTAAGATTAGTCACAATGACCCTGTAATCTCTAGAAGGCAGCCAAGAGAGATTTTAATCAAAATAGATATTGATTTTATAATTGGTAATCTTGTGTGTTTTTCTCTNTTCATATTTGTCCATGAGACTGGAGGGGGTCTTTTTTTAATCCAGTAGTTGTGGAGATTAGAAAAGAAGTTCTCTACTGTCTTCAGGGTTTTGGAGCTTCAGAGTTTATGTTTTGGAGGCTGGGGACAGGAGGGGAGAAGAGAGGAGGGGAGAGGAGGGGAGGGGAGGAGATGGGAGAGGAGTACAATAAACTTTTGATTGACATAACATCTGGGTTTCCATTTACTCATCTGTAGGGTGGAAGGAAGATGTTTATTCCTAAGAACTCTTAAGCAGGACATGGTGAGGGGTAGATAAAATGGCNTAGATCAAGCCCCAAGTAGGGGCTCAGGTGGTGGTGGCACTAGTTGCTATGTGCAGGGGTCCATTTGAGACACACTGGATATATAAGACACCTATCTAAAGTTCCTTCTCAGGTGAAACCCACTTAACCACTCCTGGGTATCTACAAATATTCACTTTAAAATGTAGCTGACAAGCCTGTTATCTCAGCTCCCTCAGGAGGCTGAGGGAGGAGGATTATGAATTTGAAGCTACCAGGACCACATAGTGAGACCCTGTCTCAANAACAAGAAAAAGATGAGTCGGACTCAAAATGGATTGAGAGCGTAAATGTAAAATCCAGAACTACCAGAAGGGAACATAGGGGAAAGCCTTCACAGAAAGGGCAGAGTTTTGGGAAGGTTCCCTAAAATGCGTGAAACAAAAGCAGAACCAATCAGACTACGTTAACCTACACACCACTTTCTCAACAAAGTAGATGGTGATCTGAGTGAAGAGCCATCAGACAGAATGGAAGACATTTGCAAACCACATGTGTCAAGAGCCAGCCTTCAAAAGACAGAAGGAACTCAATAAAGTGAACTTAATCACCAAGCACAAGGTGGGCTGTAGACCTACACAGGCATCACCCCAAAGAAGAGTACAACTGACTAACAGCCAATTTGAAAACATTTCACCATCTCCAAACCTCAAGAAAATGTAAAGCAAAGGCAAAATGAGATATTGCCTCTCAATCAAGAATGACAATCATCTGAAAGACCCAAGACAGTACGTGCTGGCAGGCGGTGGAGAAATGGGAATCCTTGCAAACTTTGTGTGTGTGTGTGTGTGTGTGTAAGTTAGTACAGAGATGGAAATAATAGCTCAGATCCTGAGAAATAAGTGAACACGAATAAAATTACTATATGATCCAGAACTCCTACTGTCCTCTTTATACATGTGAAGAAACTAGGCCAGTACATTGAATCATCTCCCATGTTCACTGCATCATTCATAACTAGAGAGAAAAAGAAACAGCCTAAGTGTCCATTAACTAATGAATGGATAACAAAAACACGGTACACATGCACCATGGAACACCTTCAGCCNCAAGAAGGAAATTGTGGTATTTGCAATAATATGGATGGAACTGGAGAACATCGGGTTAAATAAGTTAGTTACAGAAAGACAAATTCCACATGATCTCAATCATATGTGGAAACTCAGAAAACAAAACAAAACAAAAACAAGCCAGACTCTCTCTCACACACAGAATCATCTTCATAGAAGTTGAGAGTAGAAGGATGACAACCCAAGGCCTAGGACAGTAGGGGAAAGGGTGGGCAAAGCCGATCACGGGGAGAAAGACATTCTGGTGGGTTATTTATGACTATAGTTTAAAAAGAGTGACTATAGTTGATAATGAACCATCCATTTCAAAAAGCTAGAAGAGGGGATTTTGAAAGTTTTTTTTAAATTACAAATAAATAAATGTTTAAGAAGATAGCTATTTCCACTAGGCTGAAATACTTTGCAACACATATATGCAGAACATCCCATTACAGTCTTGTAGCAATTAAAATCAACTCATGGGCTGTGGATGCAGATCAGTGATGGAGTGGTCACCAAGTATCTACTTCAAAGCTAAGTCAGCAAAACATCTCTGGGCAGGACCGAGGGCAGTGTTTAAAGGACCCAGGCTCATACATTTAAAATATCAAGACCATCCATAACAAAGATGCACGAGAAAAAAGTATGTCCTACATCCCAACTGCTGCATCCCAGGGGAAGGTGCTATTGGCAGCTGATGGATGGAGGGCAAGAGATACCACTGGACATCCCATTATGCCCCTCCCCAAACAAAAACTTATCTGGCCTCCAACATGGGTGCTTCTGGGTGTTCCTGCCTACCAACATGTCAGCAGTGNAGAAGTTGAGCAGCCCTNATTATAGCTATATCCCTGCAACAAACCTATTAAGCAAAAACCAAGGAGCAAAAGCACTGTGGGTGAGAGGCAGAGTAGGTCTGATGGTTAATGGAAGCCTGCCAATGAGAAAGCTTAGTTCCCTGCAAACCCTTCACCCTAAACCTTCCACTTTAAAAGAACCACATCGTTCTAAAAAGCCACAAAACTATAATAGCAGGATTACAACTTTGAAATGTGTGCTTTTCCTCCTNATAGTTTACAAATTGTGTGAAATGCCACACTTGGTATTTACAATATGGTATTATTGTTCTAATTTCAGAGGCTGTGAGACGTTAAGTTTTAATATTTGGGGGAACATTGGCTATGTGTCTATGCAGATTAAAGCTTAGTTTGGGGCATGGTGGACAGACCTTATTGATGGGCAGCTAAGCGGTGCAGGCATGAACAGAGCCACGGTAGAGTGGGGGAGAGAAACCGGAAGAAAAGCCCATCATTTGTTTGAGGTTACAGGGGTAGAGACTGGCAGAGCTAAGACTGGACGGCTTCTGAGTCTCAAGTCCCATGTCTTGTCACCACAATATAAACTTCTTAGTTCTTTGGCTCTTTGAGGCAAAACACATCCATAAATTACAGGGTGGACAGAACATTGCAGAAACTGTGGGGCCAGGGTGGGCTATTCAAAGGAGAGATAAGGAGATAAAACTTGGCAGGAGGGCGGAATAAAGCCTCCCCCACCCTCATGTCCTTGTGGTTAGGTGGACTTAAGACCCACAGTCTGGGAGGGGTGTGACTTTGAGGAGCAGGGAACCAGANCTCTTGTGGCTAGGCTAAGTTCCTTCTGTTGCAAGTTAACGCAATGGGTGAAGAAATGTCCATTTAGGGAGATGGTCTTGTGTGGGTGGGAAGACCTGTCTAACAACCACAAGGTAAATAGGAGGGAAGACACACACATGGCCACTTCTCCAGCGTTTGCATTTTGCTAGTCAGCTCTTTCCCACCTCCCTTCTTCCTCCGCATTTGGATGGAAACATGAGCCACAGTCCTCCTCCAGTTACTNATTCTGATGACAAACAAGGCTCCCTCCAAGGCAATATCCTCAGCAGCTGTCCGCCCCCGTCCCGGCAACGGGAACGTGCTCTCTAACATCTGGATTTACTCAACTGCTTCTGAGGCCGAGGCACATTTGGGCAGTGCTGGCTTGGTGGAGGAGGAAAGTCAAGAGGAGCGGGCTTGGGGACTGGAACCACATGACCAAGTCACTCCCTGTGCCCTTTCAGACAGGGTCAGGAGTAAAAGGACCTGTGTGACCTTGATATAAAGCATCATTTCCACTCAAAGCTAGGGCTTTGATCCAAGAGAAGGGAGCATGAGGCGTGAATGCTGCGACCCGGAACCACACAATCAGAAGAACACTGTCAAGGCGGCTGGTGGGTTTAGCTCCACTTTGGGAGGAGACTGCAGCGGTCATTTTCCGCAGCTCTCCAAAGCTGCACTTGATTGGACCAGTGTGAGCACCTGACCCAGGGTGGGCCAATCAAATCCTCTGTTGTAGGAACTCCAAAATGGTACCTCTGAGAGGTAAGAGCTTGCTCAGCGGAGCCTCTCCAGGGCAGCTCCGTTATTTACCTTAAACGTTCACTTCACCTTTGTTCTTTGTTTGCTTTTGGACCTGATCGTGCTCTGTGATTGAAGCTGAGCTCAATTCCAAAAGTAGCCTAAGGTCGCCTCGAACTCAGGATCCTCCTGCCTGATCCTTCGAAGCGCTAGGATTACAGGCGTGCCTNACTGTACCAGGATCTGCTTTCCATTCGGGACCCAGCTCGAATGACGCTTCCTCAGGGACGCCCTCTACAACTACATTCATTTCAGAGGTGTTCTGTCCCAGCGCCCACTCCCAACTACACTACGAGGACAGCAAATTGTGTGTTAAGGCTGAAGTAATCACGTGAGTGGTCTCTCCACCTGGAGGAGGGCTCTCTGAAGCCAAGGTCTGGGGCCTTGCTCTTCTCTCTCTCTATATTCTGCACTAGTCCTGGACAGATAGAGTCACGTCACTTCTCAACTGACTGAAGAAATGAGTGGATGGACAGGGACTTACACTCCAGCCTTCCCTGCTCTGCCTGGTAAGTCCTACCAGCTCCAACTCATCACAGCCCTGTTTCTGAGCTGGTCCGACACAGGTTTTTTTTTACTAGCTAGCAGGCTATTACCAGGCTGTGACAGTTTTAAAAGAATATCTGTATTGTTTTACATGGATGGGTGTTTTGTCTGTGCACCACGTGTGTCTGGTGTCCACAGAGGCTGGAAGAGTGTCAGATCTTCTGAAACTGGAGTTACAGATGTTTGTAAGCTACTACATGGGTGCTGTGAGTTGAACCTGGATCCTCTGGAAGAGCAGCAAGCGCCTTTAACTGCTGAGCCATCTCTCCGGCCAATTGTTGATGTGACATTTTACGACCAAGATTATTGAAAATGCATTGCTAGTAGTGACTGTAAGAAAGTAATAAGGTTCACCATAGCCTTAAATCTTAAAGAAAAGAAAAAAAGCCTAATAGTGGATGTGATGATTACTCATCATTGTCAACTTGACCGGATTTAGAATGTTGTGGAAAGCTATCTCTACATGTGTCTCTGAGGGTGTTTCCAAAGGGATTTGCTTAGGAAGGGAGACACACCCGGAATGTAAGACAGCACCATGCCACGAGTTGGGGTGGGGGTCTCAGGCTGAATAAAAAGACAGAGATGGACAGCAGCACTCATCTCTCTTCTGTTTCCTGGCTGCAGATGCAACATGACCAGCTACCTCACACTCCTGCCACTGTGACGTCNCTGCTAGTTTTTAGCGGCGCTCCTACCCTACGAGGAAAAGTCACGAACACGGCAACCACACAGCAAGAGCTTTATCAAGGGAGAGAGACAGAGAAGGCATGCTCAGGCCTGTAGAAAGCACGTAAAAGAGAGGGCAGGGTACGGGACCTGCCTTTTAAGAACCGGCCCGCGCATGCGCACTCAGGTCCATGTGGCTACTTCACGCATGTGCAGAGTACATACATGGTCGTGCTGTGCGCGAATTACGCGACCACGTGGCGCACGGGCGTGACTATCAGTCACTGCCACAATGGACCGTACTCTCAAACTTCAAGCCAAGATAAATCCTCCTCCCTTGAGTTGCTTTTGTCAGGTCCTTTGCTGTGACAATGAGAAAAGTCACCAACACAGTGGGTTATTTATTTCTGTGTGTCTTCATGTCTTCGTTTCCCTGGCACTTTAAAGAGAACTCTTCAATTGCACCACCTCTTTCTCCCTCAAGAGAGGGAAAAGGCAGCTGAGTGAATGCCGAGTCACATTATGTAGTGAGATCTTGAGGGACACTAGTGGAGAAAGGGTCACTGTGGAGGCCAGGCTAGGAGAGCTTTCCTTGGGGATATAAAGACAAACCCATCACAGAGAAGGAGACAGAAGAAAATGGAAAGTTTCTATTTTTAGTATGAAGTAAATGTTTAAGCATTCCTATCCAGATTTGTTCTCTGTAATGACATGCATGGAGTTAAGAATGGAATTCCTTTCAAATCACGTTTTTGTTACTGTCCTCAGGCCAATGCACAGGAGTCTAAATTTTATAAAAATTGTACCTAAAAATAGACAAAAAGGATGTTATAGACAGTAATACACCTTTCACCCAGTACTTTACTTGATCTGTGACTGCAAGAAAGGACAGAATGTCCAGAGTCAATCAGTTTGTGGTGAGGGGGAGGACAGCCAGGATAATGAATCACTAGGTTTGGAGGGTAAAGGTGAGGTACCCCCAAACAAGGCACTGTCCTCACCATTTTCTGGGTTTTAGGCCAAGATTGCCCAGTACTCATAGGGGTAAGAAGAAGTATGGAAAGAGGGACTGAGTTTATATATAGCAGGNCAGCCTCAAACTGGCCTCCACCTAGGCCATGCTCACCAATAGAGTTAAAACTATTGGGCCATGGGGACCATGGTAGGTGGTAGCTCTGGGGCACTCATGATTCCTTACATCACAATTAGAGTTTATTCAAAGAAGTCTCTGAAATACACCCAGAACCCCTCAAAGCGACTGCAGATCTTAAGATCAGAAAGGGAAGGCCCCAGACCAAGAAAGACAGTACAAATAGCTCATTAACTGTGGAGACAGGGGCTCATGATCATGGCAGTCCCTGAGGGTCCAGACATATTGCTGGGGGGTTGAACTTGGACAAGGGAACAACAAAGGAACAACAAAGCAGCTTGATGAGGTAAGGCATCATTTTGGATGGACCATAAAAGTCTACGCTTGAAGCCTTGCTCACCATCCACATTTAAAATTATCTATCTGTCTGTCTGTCTGTCTGTCTGTCTATCTATCTATCTATCTATCTATCTATCTATCTATCTATCTATCATCTATCTATCTATCTATCTTCTATCTATCTATCTATCTATCATCTGTCTATCATCTATCAATCTCTNTNTATATATATATGCATGTATGTATCTGTCTATCTCTATTATTATGTGTGTGTGAGTGCACCTACTGTGACATGCATACAGAGGCCAGAAGACAATTTCACAGACTTGGTTCTCTCTTTCTACCTCCACATGGGTTCAGGGATCAAACTCAAGTTATCATGTGTCTTCGTTACTTTTCTTTTGCTATGATAAAACACCGTGATCAAGGCAACTTATAAAATTGTTTAATTTGGTGTTTGTGGTTGCAGAGGGTTGGAATCTGTGACCATCATGTTGGGGAGCATGGCAGTAGGCAGCAGGCAGGCAGCAGGCAGCAGGCAGGGATAGTAATGGAGCCATAGCTGAGAGCTCACATCTTGAGACAATGACTAGGTAGACAGAGACACTGGGAATGATGTAAATCTTTTGAAACCTCAAAGCCCAGCTCAGTAATACACCTCCTCCAACCAGACCACTCCTCTTAATTCTTCTCAAACAGTTCTACCAATTGGGGACCAAGCATTTAAATATGAGTCTATGGAGGCCCTTCTCGTTCAAACCACCACACCGAGCTTACATGCCTCACTGGACCCACCACTAACATTTAAAACAACATTGGGCTTTGGTTTTGTCACCTGAAGAGCAAAGTCTCCACTCCCATAATTTGTTTGGCCTACCGTGTGCCTTCATTCAATTGTACAAAATATTGTGCATCTGCTATGTGTCAGGGACTAAGCTAGGCTCCATGGACATAGGGTGAGCAGATAAGTATTGTTCCTGCCCACATGGGGCTCACATTAGCCTGGAGGAATCAAAAGGTGACTGGAATCTTTATAGTTAACCCTATTGTCAACTCATTTGAGAATCATCCAGGAGACAAACCTCTGGGGTATGCCCGTCAGGGAGCTTCTAAATTGGGTTAACTGAGGTGGGAAGTCCTGTTCTTTTTCTTTTTTTCTGTTTTTTATTTCTAATTTGACTTTTACTGATTCTTTGTGGTTTTCACATCATGCATCTTGATCCCACTCACCTCCCTGCCCCTTCCCATCTGCCCTCTGCCCTTGCAACCTCCCCCTGCCCCAGATAAAACAAAATAAAATTTTAAAGAAAAGAAAAAATAACAAAAAAAAGAAAGAAAAGAAAAATCTTGTCATGGAAGCTATAGTGTGACACAGTGAGTCACATAGTGTACTCTTGACTGGGGTGTGGGTGAGCTGGCCCCACCCCTTACCTGCTATAGATGATGTGAGCAAGGGGGAGATGTACCCCCTTCCCCCACCCCTTACCCCCTATGGCAGGTGGGAGAGCTGACCCTGAGGTCCTGAGAAGTCCATACATCTTTACTTGCTAATGTTCATTGCAATGAATCATTGACCTGGTTTGAGGCCTCTGGTTTTCGCTACAGTATTGATACTGGGCCCTCACTGGGATTCCTCTTGTTGTCTTGTATCATGGAGATCCTGCAGCTTTGGGTCAGCAAGACGTGACCCTTCCTGTACTCCAGCAGATCATAGATGGGGTGGATGTTGGGATGGGCCAACTCATAGCCCTGGTTCTGGACCTAGGTGGTTGCTGGGTTGGTCAGCACCCCCAGCTCTACCCTATCCTCATGAACAGGGTGAGCTCTCCAGGATTGCCCTGGCTAGTTCACCCTGTGCAGCAAGGAGCAAGGGGTGAGTCTGGTTCTCCTGCTTTCACGTCCTCAGGGCCAGCTCACCCACACCTACACCACCAGGGCCAGCTTTACTGCCTTGCCCAGGCAAGGTGCAGGGGCCACTCTCCCTAGTGCTGCAGCTGGTGAGGGGCGGGTCCAGCTCTCCCACACTCATGTTCTTGAGGCCAGCTCACCTGTGCCCCTGTCAACAGGGTCAGCTCTACTGTTTTTCCCAGGCGAGGTACAGGACCTGCTCTCCCTAGTGTTGCATTTGGTGAGGGACTCAGGGGAAGACCCGTTCTTAATGTGGGCAGCACCATTCAGTGGGCTGAAGTCCTGGACTGAATAAAAGGAGAAAGTGAACTGAGCATCAGCGCTCATTACTCTCCACTTCCTGCCCATGGATACAGCATAACCAGATGCCCCACATCCCTCCCACCATGCTTTCCCCGCCATGACAGGCTGGACCCTCCAACTGTAAGCCAAAACAAATGGTTCTTTAAGTTGCTCTCATCAGATATTTGATCATGCAATGAGGACAGGAATATAAATCAGGACCCTTGGGTGCTTGCCAACTTCCTCTCCACTTGGTTCCTGTGAACTAGGCTGTAGCTCACATTTTCAGGAACTGTTAGCAGGCATGAAGAAAGGCTTAGAGCACCATCTTTAAGAGAAACTTAGAGTGTGCAATAGCTGCCCTGGCCACAGCCATCCTTTTCCACCAGGGCGAGTGACTTGTGGAGAAGCTAGATGAAGCAGGAGAAGCTGATGGGTTCCAGAACAAAGTCAGGAAATGATTATAGCCTCTTTCTAAGAAAACTATCAATCTTCCAGGCCTACTTTAGGTAGATACTCAAGCCAGGATTTTAGCAATGCTTAAGAAAGCCACAGGACATCTGAAGGGCACGTCTAGGGATGGAGAGAGTGATCACAGGAGAAAATGAGAAGCAGTGTACTCATCAGTTATAAAGGTAAAAATATTGCAGTTGTGATTTTATTGCATTCACGAGCCAATTCTTTTCTACTCTATAGAAAAATGATTAAGATGCAATTTATTTCTGTTGTAGTGGGAATCATTTCCATGAGACACAGGAAAGGACTTCCTACCTGTAGGAATAGTGACACGTCAATGAAGTAGAAGGCTGGAGCATAAAATCGGCGTGGTAGATAAAGTGCATGTTACTGATTCTTTTTCTTCAAGACCAGTGACCCCAAAGACACACAGCCTAGTTTCTGTGGTTCTCATCTTTCCTGTAAATAAAGCTGGATGTTCACTCCCACTTGAAGATTCCCAGTGCTAGGATGTCTCTATTTCCAGGTCATTCTCCACTTTTATCCTGCTTGCCAGCCATGCTTGCCAGCTGACTTGAGGACTGTACAAGGGCCCCTGTCCCAGAGCTTGAAACACTCTCTATGTCCTCAGGAACTGGAGGGACCAATGGAATCACTAGCCAGCCCAAGGTGGACATGCAGAGCCCGATGACATTTGCTGTGGCTACAGTCTCCCCTGGCTTCAGGTAAATGCTCCTGCTGTTTGTACCTCCACCCACTGTTGGCAACGCTGGCGCTCCCTAGCCCTGTGCAGACATTAGCAAATAGTTCTTCAGTGAGCTTTCCTCAGTTTATTTGTGGTGTGTGTGTGTGTGTGTGTGTGTGTGTGTGTGTGTGTGTGTGTGTGTTGTGCCATCTGTTTCCAGCTGGAATTCTGACCCCCTGACTCTCTGAACCTGACTGGAGGAATTTCCCAAATTTCATTCAGCTTGCGTTCTAGTGAAAAGGTTTTGAGCAAGCACTTTGTAATGTTTAAACAATCAATAATAATTCCTAAACTTTCTGAATGTCTGGTATGTGCGAGGGACGGCACTACACTGTTGGTGTGAAGTAATGACAAAAACATCCCTTTTGTAACTATTTTAAAAGCCTTGCTTGCCTGGAAACCAGTGTCCCTTATGGGAAGCGCGTCACCTGAGATCACAGCATGGGTGATTAAAGGAAGAAGACTCAGTTCCAGACGGATTTCACGCTTTAAGCTTTCATTCTTTTGTGGTTATTTGTTACTTCATTTTGAGACAGGATTTTGCTGTGCAATTCAAGCTGGCCTCCAACTCGCAATCCTCCTGCCTCAGCCTCCCCAATGCTGGGATTACAGGCATGCACCACCACACTTGACTTTGAATATCTACGTTTTATGGTCTCTTAGAAACAACCATAATCACAAGGGTATTCAAGAGAATCAAGAGGTGCTATACTGAGGCTTGAAAAAAGCAGGGCCTCGGCATCAGGAGAAGNGCAGCAGCTCCAGGCAAGAGATTAGGGTGGCTGGGCTGGGAGGGTAGCAGTGGGGGTGGTAGGAAAAGTTGATTTACATTTTTAAGATGGAGCCCACAGGGGACCCCACTGCTCTGTGGAATGGACAGAATGGCTATGGTAAGGCTGAGAAGTCAATCCCTGCCTTGTAGCCACAAGCTCCTCACCCGAGGAAAGCACAAACCATATATTTATATATATATATATATCTCAGTTCTCACTTCCCTAACCCATCAATATCTGCCTTACATAAGAGACAAACACAGTTTCTCAAATAATCATGAAGCTCCAGCCTCTCCTGTATCCTTTTCTGATTCAAACCCTGTCTCCCTGAAGGGCTTTGGGGAAGATCATTTTTTAAATGATGCCCACCCACCCCAGCATTGTGATATAGTAGTGAAATAGACTCCAGCTGCTAGATCCTGGAGACAGAAGAAGCCCAGCATGGGGGACAGGAACAATGAAGTAAGGACACACAGAGGGGACATCAGCAGAAGATGGAGGTTTCAGTAGTAGAAGGCAATTAAGATCACCGCTTGGAGCCAAGGTAGCTGTGGAGGCTTATAGGACAGGAAGATGCAAGCGTTGGACAGCAGAAGGGCAGGCTAGGTGGGCAGAATCTGTAGCAGATGAGGCAGGAGGACTGCTCAAAGCCAAGAGGGGGGCTTTGGAACGTTCCCCAGGGGAAGCTAGAGCCCCTTCCTTTGTTTCTGTCTCGGCAAAGCGAAGCAGAAGAGAAAACATATGTGGATAGCTCACAAAATCACTCNTCTGAAATGATGCACTTGAAATATACATTTTGATGGAACTATAAAATATACAAGATAAGAAAATACTCTGTTCATCGTCCTTCTCTGTCAGAAAACTGCATAAACAGATATATTTCTTTCCAGCTCATTTCCTATGTACAAACAAAAGGCTGAAATCACTTTTATTTATTTTTAATTGAATTTAGATTAAGTCAAACTAAGTCAGAACAGGACACTGGACTTTTTCTCTAAAGTGAAAACTCTGCATCAGTATTGCACATGGCTCAGTTGGCAAAGTGCTTGAGGACCTGAGTTTGGTCCCCCAGAACCCATGGAAAAAGCTGAGTATGGTCGNTGTGCCTACAATCCTGCCAGTGGGAAAGCAGAGACAGGAGGATTCCTGGGGCTTGCTGGCCAGCTGGACTAGCCAAACCCTCTGCTCCAGGTTCAATGAGTGACTTTATTTTAAAAATAAGTTGGAGAGAGACTGAGTAACACATTTTTCATCAACTTTCTCTCCCACACATACATGCATCTGTACACAAAAACACACAGATTTACAATTCAAAACCAATAATGTCCACATAATGCTTGTTGCACACTAAGCCCCATTTTGTACAGGTGGTTGCTTTTAATTCACANAATTCATGAGGTCTAGCATAAATCACTATTATTAACTCCATTTTGCAGGTGGAGGGCTGACAACCACCTAAGCATGGAAGAGGGAGGTTAAGCACAGAGGTCATGTAGCTAAGGATGCTTAGACACCGACAGCACCAATCAGATACTGTGAGTTTACAGTAGCCAATAAATGTAGAAGAGGTTGGGATGTACTGCATCTCATTTCAATGACACGGAGAATAGGGGGGATTCTTGTTATTGTGACTGTTGCTCTGCCTTCATAGACTATAGACCAGTTCGGTCACCCTGGGGTTTCATGATGGTCACTTAAGCAGAGCAGTTCAGCTCAAGGGTTCTGGGGACACTGCACCGACAGTGTCTGTTTTAGTGCAGCCTACATGGTGTTCAAAACCACACGAGTCTCACTTGGAAAGGATGTTCTATGTTTAGGGATCCAAAGCCCCCAACTTCTGACTGCATCCAGGATGGAGTTCAGATTATTTAGCAAATTTGTATTAGATTGTTGGAGGGAGCAAACACATCAATGAAATGGTATGACACTTTCTTTTTTTTCTAATATCTGCGAGCATTTACTCTGCCCCAGGCCTTGGGCTCTGAACATTCCATGGATGGCTTAAGGAGCATCTCTGTTTTATAGAAGCAGAAGCAGAGGCATGGAGATGTGCTTGAGGCCACAGGGTAAGTGAAGGAGGTAGGCAGGAGACTGGTGCTCTTGGACCATTCCCCTCACTTCTTATGCAACATGGCTGCCCTGTCACCAGTGGGCTGTGTGACTGCACACACTGCTGAGCCCCTGTGGGTTTCCATTTCCCTATTCTTAAGAGGTTGGATTCGAAGTTCTGCTCCTCCAAGGAGTTGGCCCTCTGCACTCCTCGATCCACTTTACCTCATCAAGAGGCTCTCAGTGATGCAGCCCATTCCTGGTCACTCAGGGGATCTGTAAGTACTATGGTTTCTGATTCTGCAGGGAGCTTACAGTCTAATTGGGGACATGATTGGTGGCACATGAACGTGAATAATTAATTCACCAAGTGTGATTCAGGGCCAGACTGAGAAAGCAGCTGAATGGGTTTTGCTTAGTGGAAAATGGATCATCTTAAAATGTTTGCTGAAAACCACTTCTCTGTTGGGCAAGGGCTGCACGTGCTTGTTGGTGGACACATCATCACCATATGATGCCCAGTTCAATCCCAATTTGCCCAACGCTGAGCCAGGGAGCTGTGGTCAGCTGGCGGATATGCAACATCTCAACAAAAACATGAACACTTAGAGGGTGTGTTAGCTTTTCCTCCACACAATCTATATGTTGCAATATCTGTCCCACACGGATATGCATGAGAAGGCAAGAGTTGAGAAAGCAGCACTCGGGGGCAATGGTGAGTTGGATTGTGTAGAGTCACTGAGAGAACCCAGCCATGGAGAGTCTGTGCAGGCTGAAGCTGAGGTTTGCGATGGCAGAGGCCTAGCTGTGAGCAGAAACTATTTGATCTTGACAGCAGAGAACAGAGCTCGCGCCACCCTGAGCAAGCACTGCACAGCAGTGAGCCCTTTAAAGTGTGGGGCTTCGCTTCACTAAGTGAGCAGAAGAGTGAGTCTTTGCTTGGTTTTAACTCACCACTGTGGAATCTCAGAGCCTATGGCAAGGTGGCATCTATCCCAGGATGTCTGATCTTCCATTCTGTCTTTTCCTCTACTGGGAAAACTTCCCTAGGGCTTTGTGCCTGCCCCGTAGTTCATTCTAACATTGCAAGGGCAATAGCAGCCATTTACAAGGTTTCAGTGTTTTGTAGTTGGCGATGGATTCTCAGCTCTCAGTAAGAACTGGCTCATAAGCTCTGGAGCCATGTGTATGGCTGCCTTCTGGGCTCTTCGTTTACTACTGTAGATGGAAGTTTTCCTGTGTCGTGTCCCATCCCGTCCTCTGTCCCCTGTTCCCGCCCCCTCCCCCCATTGGGTCCCAAGTGAACACACAGAGGCACAGAGGCTTATCTTAATTACAAACTGTATAGCCTATGGTTCAGGATTCTTGCTAGCTCTTTCATCTTAAATTAACCCATTTCTATTAATCTATATGTTGCCACGTGGCCATGGCATTACCAGTCTGCTGTCATCTTGTTGCTCCTTGGCCTGAAGGCTTGTGTCTCTCCTCACTCCACCCTTCTTCATCCCTGTCTCCAGTTAGAATGTCCCGCCTAATGTTATTCTGCCTCACCATTGGCCAAACAGCTTTATTTATCAACCAATGAGAGCAACACATATTCACAGTGTACAGAAAGACATCCCACAGCAGTTCACAGTTCCACCAGTCCCTGCTTCTCATCTAAATCCCCCCAAACCTGCCTTCTACACCCCCTTATCCAGTGAGTGGTTGTCACTCATGCTCACTACCTCCCATTCCAAACAGCACATCCCTCTTCCGTAATGTCTTTCCAATGCATTGGGTCACCGTGGGACTTTGGAGGTTGGCATCATCTGCCTATGACAACATTTATATGGGCTCCTCACCTTCTGTCTTTGAACCCATTCTCCACACAGTAGCCAAGAGACACAGATGAAATGGGACTGCCCTTACTCTCGCTGTCAGTTGCTTTAGAGACTTAGCCTAGTCACCTGGTTCCCATGTTGAGCCCTGCTTGTCACTTCACTGGTCTCTACTATCATAGGACTCTAACGTTAGAATTCAAGAGATCAGAAGAAAGAAGAGCTGAATTTGTTAAAATGAAAATTACCACCATTCCCACTCTTCCATAGTTCTGAAGTCAGAATCCTCCAACAGAACCCTGATGCTAATGATTCTGATGCCAATTAACTTGCTCAAAATCAGCGACAACAAACAAAAAAACAGCTGCCCAAGATAAACCCAAGATAAGCAATGAAAAGAAGATGCAAGCTTTTCTGTTCTCCTGGTTAGGACCAACCACGCNTCTGTTGGTCCCTCAGTATTTTTGCAGTCTTCTGTTATCTGTTTGTTTCTTCGGTGTATCTTTTCCTTGGCACACCAATGTCTGAGGTTTCTGGAAGGTGCGTCTGCCCATATCTTCTATGCAGTACATGGTTTCTATGCAATGCACACAACTGAGGAGAGTCTCATTATGAAAATGCAATTGTAATTCATAAATCACAANGTTATGTCTCTCTGCTTTTTATCAGAAGCACCTGTTTCATTAAGATGGCCTATTCTGCAAGTATTCCTGTATGTTACAAAGGATTAATGCCCTTACTAAATAAATGATTTGTTTATAGAAACCACTATGGAGAAGATCANTTCCCAAGAGAAAACTTGACCAGAGGCAATGCCATATAACCTAGCAAAGAAGCAATACAAATGTCTATTAGGTAGGTGGCAGAGGCTCAGTCGCCTGTGTGAAATCCAGAGACAGCTATTGGCAGGATGTCATGAATGGTACTCATATATACTCCTGTGGGAATGTCAACCTGTTAGAACCTTTCTTGGAGGAAATTGAGCAATTCAAACTTTTCTACTCTTAACCCAGTCTTTTCCGGGACCTGTGCTTCAGGAATAATCAGATAAGAACACCAAGTTTATAAGAAAGAATGGTAAGTGAAACACTGTTAGCAATAGTTCAAGTGCAGATGCGTTAAACTCTCATCAGTGATGGTTTGGCTAAACAACTCAGTGGAATATGATGCAGTATAGAAGCAGAGAGTTCTGTATTTTTACAAGGAGAGAAGTCCATAATATATTAAGTGAACAGGCAGGTTGTAAAACATTTTACCCACCTACCTACCCACCCTTCTTTCCTTTCATTCTTCTGTCAAGAACAAAGTACAAGATTATGTATCAAACCACGATTGTCAATTATCACAGAATAAAATTAACTTATTACTGATTCCATATTTTATATCAGATCTTGAAGATTCTGTAAGGAACAGGTACGACACTTATAACAGCAGCCAACACAACAAATATTGCCTTTTGGGGAAAGGGTTTCTTCTTAAAGGAGCAATTGCAGAGACTTACCACTGCTAGTACGGGGGGGACGCTGCTGTCACAACAATAATTTTTTTGTTGTAAGGGACTTCAGCTTGGTGGCTTACTTCTTGTCTGGAAGGT
This sequence comes from Neotoma lepida, assembly GCA_001675575.1. NCBI lineage: Eukaryota > Metazoa > Chordata > Mammalia > Rodentia > Cricetidae > Neotoma > Neotoma lepida. The sequence continues at coordinate 113,140 of LZPO01117172.1, forward strand.
CTCATATAATATGGGATTTATATTGCCTTTTTGACTACATCTTTTACTAATTCTAAGAAACTACAACATAAAGATTTTAGTCTGCTCCTATTCCAGCATAGGGGAAAATTACACTATTTTCAACTACCAATGGATAACAGCGTGGGGGTAATAAACATTTTATGTAGTTCCTCTCTTCCATCGTACGCCTCTCAACGTCGTTGATTACAGAACGAATTCTTGAACCAAAGTTATGCAAATTTGAAATTTTGAGTCACTGTTGATTTCTTTAATTTAAATGTGCTACCAAGACAAAACCAGCTGGTTTCCGATTTCCTTTTCGCTCTTCCCTGTGTGTACTTGGCTTGACTCATTTTTAGAGAACCCCCAAGTTTACAATTTTTTTTCTTGGCATCAATGATATGTTCACTCCTAGAATTTTCTCCAATTCCCTTCTTGGGAAACGGGAAGTATTCTGTTTTGTGTCCATTGTACCACTTTGTGCTGTCTATATATGAAGAACTGGAAGTCCAGAAACACTATCCTGAAAACACTCTGGAGGCATGTCCTCCAGAGTCTCAGACGATCAACCCTTCACGGAGGAAAGTCCATGTCACCTCAATAAACAGGCCACCCCGGCAGCAGAAGTGCTGGCTGAGAGTCAGTGAAAGCTAGAGCCATGGAGGAGATGGTGAACACCACCTATCACCCAGAGACCAACAGCAATGGAGGGCTATGNAGAAAGATGTTATCCCATTAATTCTTCTCTCTTAAGTCTTCTCACCTACCCCAACACACAAACCGTGAGTGTCTGCCATCTTGGAAGATGTGGAGGGGTCTAGATGGGGTGAGGGGTGGTCCAATCCGAGCAGTTCCTACTCTCTGCAAAGTCCCTGGGATCTATGTGCTATTTCCATGACTTCCACTGTACTTTGTGGTATTTTTTTTTTTTTAATCTTTCTAATGGCTCTTACTCACACTTCTCTTTGGAAGACAGTCTTGTGATTAATAGATTGCTTCCCTCACAGTACAGAGCCCAGAGTTGTCTCCTTGCTTGTAGGGTCACTGTGTATTCATACTCAAGGGGCACTCTCTGTACCTACATTTTCTTTATTTCAGCAGACCCCTCTAGAGCAGACGCTGTGACTACTGAAGTAACGACTTACGAGTACCCATCTTTCCTAATTAAAATATCTTTTCCATTTCCCTAAAGGCAAAGGTGAATGAGATAATGAATCCATGGGATCAAGTAGCAGGGAGAGAAGTGAGAAAACTCGTTGCTGCCAAGGGGTTTCTGAGGCTGCTTCCTCCCCTTACCCGCCTAAGGCCTTGACTCACTGAGGACAGCACTAGGAGACCTCTCAGTTCTGGGATGACACACCTGTCAGGCCCAGCCAATGAATGTCCTTATAAGGCAACTGCCATGCCTGACGCTGGCTGCTTCCCTGGCCCAGTATTTCAGCACATGATGAAGTAATGTCCCCAGCTTGGGAAGGGCGGGAGACAGCATGCTGCCGACTCTGTAGTCTGGCTCAGACAGCTCTACTTCCTTTTCTGTTGGGTTTGAAATGAAAACCCNAATTCTGGGAGAACCTTGGGAATGAGGCCATGTAGTTCCATTTCTACATTATATGTGAAGCTTCGTTGAGCAGCTGCTATGGTGCCACAGCCTACCTGGGCATTGAACTTAGGGAAGTGCTCTACCAGTGAGCTACATCCCAGCCCTGTGCTGGCAGTTAAATCTCACCAATCACTGTTTACAGGGAAGGGACAAGGACTAGTTGTAGTGCCCCTGGATCAAACAGGAGTCTGTCTGTCAGCTAAAATGGCAGATTCAAATCAAATTAGAATTTCAGATTAACAATGGATAATTTATTTTAGCACAAGCAGTGCTGTGGTTTGAACGAGTGCCAGCTCCAAAATTCATGCTGAAACTTAATGTCCAATGCAATAGATTCAAGAACGAAGTCTGTAGGACGTGGTTAAACAAAAGCAGAGCCCTACTCCGATGGGGTTCAGGCCTTGGTAAAGGGGTTGAGGGGATGGGTTTGCCTTTTCTGTTTTTTTTTTTCAGTGATAAGACACCAGTTTCTTCTCCAGAGGACAGGGCAACAAGGTGCTTCCTGGAAGCCTGAGACTGATTTCTTAGCAGATCTGAACCTAACAGTCCTTCACTCTTAGATTTCAGCTTCTGGAACAGTGACAAATGAAGCTCGTGTTTATAAGCCCACACCATCTGAGGGCGTGTTGTTGTAACAGAACAGGAGGCTGAGACAAGTACTTCTCACTTTTGCGTGGGATGGCTACTATTATTCATTATTCCCTAGAGACTCAAACTGAACTGGGTAGCCAGCTCTCCCACGTTCTCCTCCTCTCTCTCCTTTTTGCTAAATTTGGCAGCTCTGGACCACACCCGTTTCCATCACTGTGATGTAACGCTCTTCCAGAGAGGCATGAGTCTGTCCCCACTGGGCCCTGTTCTTTACCCACATGTCTGTCTTCAAGGAGGCCCCCTCAGAGCCTGCTTCTCACCCCAGCTCCCGCCTGCTTTACTTCATTCACAGCCTGACATTACCTTGTGTATTCACTGCCTTGTCCGCCTCCTCACTAGCGTGCCCTCCTCAGAAACTCAGGGACCTGTGTCTTGTTGATGACCATTTCCCCCATACAGCCTGGCATAAAGTGGACAATTCTCTCTCTCTCTC
>LZPO01117172.1:124281-144492 GCA_001675575.1 Neotoma lepida
AATTTTGAGAAAGAACAGTTATTCCTTTGTTGTTGTTGTTGATTATAGTTTCAGTGTTGTGTTTCAAATTACTCACTATTCCTGATCCCAAGTATTATTTTCCTATATTTTCCTCATACACTTTTATAGTCACACTGTATATTTATATTTACATTTATATTTATATTTATATTTATATTTATATTTATATTTATGGTCCATTTTGAGTTAATTTCATGTAAGATATGAGACATGGGTCATCCTATAATGCTTTTCTTCTGTTGACTTTGTTTTGTTCTTTGTCAAAAATCAGTCAACTTTGTGTAGGGTTGAGGCCTTGTGGGCTCTCCCTCATCCCTTTGGCATGTCTCTTATTGTCCTTGATAAGCTCATGTTTGGGAGGGCAGTCATATTGGTGAGACTTCATGCATGTAGCTTCTGACATCACTAGGAGACACAGTCTCACAGCTAATTCCCTGGTCCTCTGATTCTTACAGTCTTTCCTACCCATCTTCTGCAATGTTCCCTGAACCTTAGTGGTGGGAGTATTTTGCAGATACATACAGTGGGACTGGAGTCCACAACTCTGCATTTTGATTGGTTGTGATTTTCTGTAATAGTTTCCATCTACACAAAGAACTACAGACAACTAGGGAATGCTCAGAGTGGGAGAAATAGTCTTCTCCTGATAAGAGGCACATCAGGTGGTTAACCAACAATAAATGGTAAGCTCTGAGAACACACACATAACCAGTATCATGCAGACTGAGTGGGTTGCATTTAGGAATATAAATATATGCATATAATAACAATTTAATGTAAAAAGAGGGAATGAGTTGAAAAGAGACCAGGAAGGGGTATTTGGGAGAGTTTGGATGGAAAAAAGGGAAGGGAGAAATGTTGTGATTATAATGTAATCTCAAAAATAAAAGAAAAAAATCAACTATGTAGGTGGTTTTCTGTTCTGCTCCACAGTTCTGCCTGTCCTTCCATTGCGTACACTATCCTTATCATCATAGTGATATAGTATATCTTAGATAGAATGATTATCCCTTTGTTTTTCTTTTCCAAACATTTTTTCAACTGTTCTAATCCTGCTGATTTTCCATAGAAATTCAATAACAATGTTATCTAAGTCTGCAAAAATTCTTGCTGGCATTTTGACAGGAGTTATGTTAAATGGACAGAGTAACTTCAGGAGAATTGATATCTTTCCTTGTTGGATGTTCCAGTCAGTGAACATAGTATATTTTTTCTATTTATTTACAGCTACCTTAATTTCTTTTGTCATTCTGTAGTTTTCAACAGAAAGGTACATGTTTTGTTGGAATTCTACCTACAAATGTTATCGGGGGACATTGTAAATGGTAGTATGTTTTGGCTTTTGTGTCCACATGGACTTTGATGTTATATAGAAACATTATTTGTGTGTTGATATTGTGTGCTGAAACCTTTCTAAACTATTATTCAAGAATATTTTTATTTGCTTGATTGCCTTTTGCCTTTTAGATTATTTGGGATTATTTATGAGATAATGAGACAGCATGTCCTTGGAAAGTGAAGACAGTTTTATTTCTTCTTTCAAATTATATGTCATCATGATAGTATTATCAACCTTGAGCCCATCCAGCAAAAAGTTATTTCATCCCCAAGTACCCTGCTTCCCTACTCATGTCTGGATTGTCTCCCCATTGTTCACTCTGTGCTGAGGGAATGTGAACTCACTCTTAGAACAAATTAAGCTCTGTTATTAGGAAAAACATCTGGAAAGAATAAGATACATTCCAAAGCTAAGAGGAAGGATTTAGAGACTTTTCTCATCAAATCTCCTCCATGAGCAAGAGTCACTGAAGGGTGGCTCTGTGTACTCTGTGTTCCCTTAGGTGAAGACCACCCAGGGCTCCAGGATGACCTTGCCAGATCCATCCAGGAAGATGAGCAAATGCTGTCTCACCACTGGCTAAGGCCAGAGCCTCTGAGGTAGCCCAAGAATGGGGATTGACCCCTGGATCTGAGGAAAGAGTAGAGTGATGGTCTCTGTGGTTTGGAGAGGTTCTCCCTCATCCTAAATCTAGAGGTGTTTTCACTGGGTCGATGTCAATCAATTCTTATTTCTTATTTTATTTAAAAACATGTGTGTGTGTATGTGTGTGTGTGTTGTGTTGTGTTGGTATGTATACATGTGTGTGCACATGCATATAGAACTCAGAGATTGGTCTTGGGGATCTTCCTCAATTGCTCCTCACTTTATTTTTTGAGGCNGAGTCTCTTACTGAACCTGCAACTCACCAATTTGGTTAGGTTGGCTGGCCAGCAGGCACCAAGGATCTTCCTCTTTCTGCCCTGCCTGTCCTGGGATTACAAGTGTGCACATCTACAATGGATTTTATGTGCAACATGGGGGTGTAACCTCAGTTCCTCGTACTTGCAATGCTAGGTATTGTACTAACTGAGCCACTTCCCCAGCCCAGGCTTTGTGTTCTTTGCCCCTGAACTGAGAAGCTATGTGCTATGAGGACTGAAAGAACACCAGATTATGTGTAGTTACAGAGAAGGAAAATAAGACAATGATTCTTGCCTTTATTCACAGTAGTGTGAATTTGTATGAAAATCGAAAATTATAATGAAAGCATCATTGAAAGAGCTTCNCAAAACAGAGTCTAAGGCCACTGTGGAAGCAGGACTCAAGCACGACTCTGCTTGCCTAGAGTGTGAACTTTGGTCCCCCTCGACCCTTCGGCAAAGACACCTTGAATGACCAAAACAACTGAACAATTACATTGTACCCCAAGTCTCAAGAACACTTTCCACTCTGCTCACACAGTCTCTCTCTTAAATCTTTATCTTGTGGTCAGTTTGGTGGCTGCTCCATCTCAATATTCAATATTCCCTAGGAGNTCCCAGTTCTCCTGTCTTCAGAACACTGGTTCAGAACTACTGAAGCCACATCTTCCAAGCAACCCAAGACNCCCAGATAAAGTCCTTTTTACATTACAGTTCCTGATTTGGGAGTATGGACAGCTGAGACATGCAAAGACAACTCCCAGGGTTGTTTTCCTTTATTGCTTAAGTGTTGAGCAATCCAATGGCTAAAGTATACCAAAGCATTATACTCTATTCAGTGCATAACTGATAGACTTGTTAACAGAGAATGTATTCAAAAAAACTAAAACAGTGAGAATGTATTCTGCTAAATACTTGGCTGTGGATATGTTTATTTAATCTTGAACAGTATTTTTATTTGTTTTCTATAGAATAGAAATGAAGTTATATTTCCCTTTAAAGCTAAAGCTAGCTTGAAAATGGTATAATAAATTAGCAGAGAAGGTAAAGTCAGAATTTAAATGGGATATTAAATTCATGTTTCCATGGCTGACCNCTGGCCATATGCACTTCAATCGCTGTCATAGTAGGAATGACAGCACTGCTTAGCAGCTTCAGCAGGAGTTAGAGGATTCCATCTGAAATACAAATTCTGGCAGTGTAAGACNGAGCCAAAGACAGTAGGTGTGTGGGCTCCACCAGTGGTGAGACACAGCTCCTTCACTGCACGTAGAATCTGATCCCTCCTGATCCCACATTCACTACTCTGAATTCCACCGGCCATCTTAATATTGACCATTGGAAGAGCACTGCCCACGCNCTTCAGGAAAACCTTTGAGTCATAAGACACAAGGCTGAGATCTGGGAAGCTCAGGAATCTTTCTTGTAGTTCAGCACCTCTAGACTCTCCCCTTTGTGCCCGTGAAGTCCCTGCACTGTACCTGATAACTTTGTGCCTTCTGTTATCTCTTATCTTCTTGTTCTGATGGTCCTTGACCATCCTGGGAGTCAAAAGGTGTTGTGGGGTATTTGTACATGTGGAATATTCCTTTACACTATGTGAATATATGTCACTGTGGTTGGTTTAATAAAGAAGGTGAATGGCCTATAGCTGGGCAGGATAAGATTAGGTGGGAGAACCAGACTAAGAGAATGCTGGGAAGAAGACAGAGGAGGATTCTCAGGAATCACCTGCCAGACTAGGAAGAAGCAACATGAAAAGTACATAGAGGTAAACAAACCTCGGAGAAGCACATACAGTAACAGAAATGGGTCAATTTAAGCTATAAGAGCTAGTTAAAAACAAGTCTAAGCTATAGGCTGATAATTTATAATTATACTATAAATTTATAATTTGTAATTATCAGGCTGGCGGGACATAAGTATCTGCCTNCACGTACACTGTGTAAAGCTGTGTTGCTGTGATTGCTGTAATAAAAAGCTGAATGGCCAATAGCTAGGCAGGAGAGGATAGGCGGGATTTCTGGGGTGAGAAAGGAAGGGAAGNAGAATCTAGGTGCACAAAGAGACACCAGGAGACTTGGAAGAAGTCAGACATATAATACAGAGCAGAGGTAACCGAGCCATGTGGCAGAATGTAGATTAAGAGAGACAAACACGTTAATTTAAGTTATAAGAGTTAGTTGGGGAANAGCCTAAGCAGAGGCCAAGCTTTTGTAATTAATAATAAATCTCTGTGTCATTATTTGTGGGCTGGTGGTCCAAGAAAGTCCAATAAGAAAGCTTACTACAAAAAGGAAATGCTTCCCTTCCTGTGACGCATTTGTGGTGAGGAGCCACTTCAGGTGTCCCATGAACCTCAGATCCAGGGGTCACACAGACCCTGGATTTGCTAGCATTTCTTTTCAGATTTTGTGACCAAGAACACTGGCTTGTGGGAGCTTTGAAGAACTCGTATCTTTGGCATTGCTTTGCTTAGGCCTTGTTTCTAGTCTTCTACAGAGACTTGCTTCTCCAATAGGATGAGGTTTTCATCTCAAATGGCAACAGGGCTTTTAGATGTAAGCTGGCCACTGTGGGAACATAAAATTTGGAAGAAATCATATGTTCAGTGGTAGATTTGAGGTTCCTTTGCTGTCTTTTGTTGGCATTTATAAATCCCTTTCATTGGTGAAAGTTGTCTGTGGCCATTTTGGAAGAGACTAGCTTGTTCAGGGAAATGAAATCAAAAAACCTAATAGCAAGCCTCAACACAGTCCTGAGCTGACATTAGTTCGTCTCATCAGACAGACCTGCCTAGAATCACTGAGCCATGATCATCGAAACTACCGTGCATCTTTGGTTTACTTGTAAGGGAGACCAGTAGGATTTGGCACGGAAAACCTTCCTGCTAGATGAGCCACTGTCTTCTTCAAAGCTAACACAATTCTACCCATATGAAGGCTGCTTTCTTGGCTTCTGGAGAAGAGGAACCTCTTCTCTACTTCTACTCCAAACCTTATACTGCTTTTTTTGAAGCCTCATTCAGTAGGGTTTGGAGCCACTGGCCAGCAACCTCATTAATATGCTGATTTTGTTCAATGACTGCAGATGATTTTTTTTTTCTTAACGTTTCTGTTTTGTTTCATTTGAAGATAAGGGATGTTTTCAGGCTTCTCCTCAATCATTCTTCTAAACATGTGCGTGCATGTATGTGTGTTCAGTGCATGCAGGGTATGTGTGTGTGTGTGCATGCATGGTGTGTGTGTTTGTTCAATGTGTGTGGGATGTGTGTGTGCATAGGGTATGTGAGTGTGTGTGTATGTTCAGTGTTTGCAGGGTGTGTGTGTGCATAGGGTATGTGAGTGTGTGTGTATGTTCAGTGTTTGCAGGGTGTGTGTGTGCATAGGGTATGTGAGTGTGTGTGTTCAGTGTGTGCAGGGTGTATGTGTGCAGGGTGTGTGTATGCACAGGGTGTGTGTGGGGGTGGGTGGGTGGGTGGGTGTGCCCCAGTTCAGTAGTAATGGATTGTTTTCTCCGATCCAGGGAATGGTGGACATTTTTACTTTATTTAGGTTTTCACCTGATTGGATGAGGACCACTCCTACCAAGGATAGCAATCTCCTTTACTTTCTATCAGCTAAAATGTTCATCTTATCCAAAAAACATCTTTACAGAAATATCCAGAATACTGTTTGACTAAAGATCTGGGCAACTCGTGACCCAATTAAATAAACGCAAAAAAATTTGCCATTGCATGAACTTAGCATGGACCAGTGAGATTCTTTTAGAAGACTGTGAAGTTTAGATCCATCTTTTCATTACTCCTCAGGTTTTCTTACCTGCCAGGTCAAGGGATGAGAAAAATGTTCCCTATTCCCTGTTCCTAAGATTACGGTAATGGTCATTTCCCACTGTGCGCTGACTTTGGGCTAGCTCTTCAGCAAATATCTCACTAAAATCTCACGTGAATCCTCTCTCCTACTGAATTTACATTCATGGAGGGGGTCATAAGAGCAGATTATTGAACATTAAAGATGTCATCAGACTTGGGGGAGGGGACTAGTAAGTTCAGGCAGGGAAGAAAGCACAAGACTGGAATTTGGGCCATCATTCTAGCATTCTTTTTTATCTGACTCTCCTGTGAAGTAGGTCAACATGACAGGGCCTGAAAATTCCAATAATTCCAACAAAGTCTGTCACCACTGAGCTCANCTCCTTGATGGTGACCTCAAGCTGCCATACATACNTTGGCAGACATTGGTTCTAACACTGGCTGACTCAGAAACTCGACAGCTCTATTTCTGGCATGATTCAGAATTTTATCTTCTCTCTATTATTAATCCATATTCGAAATACTCTGGCACAGCAAGATAGATGGGGAACAGATGTTTCCAGGCTGTCTGGTCTTTGATTAACACAGTTCAGCTGGTACTGGGTAGAGATGGGGAAGCAGGCTGGCTCTTGACTTCATAGAAAGTGTATTGCCAGCCTGGGCAAGGCAATTTTTCAAGGGAAGAAGTTTCTACCTAGTAATGTGTCAGGATGTTTGAGAGGATGATAATCTAGAGGGCCACCAACCGTTGTTTAATAAGGCTTCCTTTTGGTGATTTGTGGCCTAGAAAGTCCCTAGTCATTCTTCTGAGGTTCCTCCCAACTCTCAATCCAAGGGCAGCTTTATCCCAAGAGCCTTAGACTTGAACCTTCCACATCACCTCCCTCTCTTTTCTGGCCTGCTCCTTCCCAAGGCTATGGGGAAATTGTTTTTCACTTCTGAAAAAATGCGTGGGTTGGTTTTAAAAGGAACTTTGGCTATTTCGTCTAAAAGTTGCCGAAGACCTGATAAGAGTTATCTCAAGAGGACAATGTGGTTCTTTGGACTGTCTTAGACAATTGGTGAGTAGTCAGAATGCATGAAAGATGGGAGTAGTTAAGAAGATTCATCCAGGCAGAGGCTTTGGAAATGGCCTATTGTCTAAAAGCAGTGTGAGTCACGGTGTGCCAGAAAGGTCTGTGACCCCGTGATCTAACTACACTAAGTCTGGCTCTTCCCACCCCTCTCTGGCCTCCTCTAAAGATAGGACCAAAACAAATGCCAAGGCTTCACTTCTAGTCTTCACATCAGTAGGTCCCTCCCATGACCCCTGACCTTTATTGAGCCTCCCTGGACCTCTCATCAGATTCAACATGATTCATGTCAGTCTCAGACAAAGAGTTCTTTCCCCCCGGACCTCTTCCCCTTACCTACTCCACTCCAGCCACNTGGCNCCATTGTGCCTCCTTAAACCCAACAGGCTCCCTTAGCCTACAGGCATCTTCAGTTCTTTACTCTGCCTGGGGAGCGCTGGCACCAGACAGCAGTGTGGCGTGTTCCCCACTTCCTCTGGCACTCTGATCAACTGTTCCTTTCTTAAGGAGGCCCCTCTAGCTGTGCTACTTAGAAAGCCATTCTNTCCCTGATTTACCCTCAGCACCCACTCCCTTCCTGGACTTCTCATTAGTTCTCGTATACACTTCTTGAGCTAACACGTCACAGACTGAGTTGATTATATTTTGCTATGTTTCCACGTCACATGAAAGAATTTCTTGATATCATTTTTTTATTGTTAGTTATACAAATCAAGGGTTTCTCTCTGTGGTGTTTCTATACACACATATATTGTGGTTTGTCTCTTGCCTCTCCTTCCTTTCACTACTAGTGCCTCATCCACATTTAGAAGGTCACCTTTAACAAAGTTATGTAGAGTTCATGTTGTTGAAAAGAGCAAGAGATAGAGAGCAGCAGCAATGGATTTGAAAAGGAATCTGATACTAAATTACCCTTTGGAAACGAGTTTTATTAGAAGTGAGGGAACTGAAAACATGGAAACCATGATCGGCCCTTGCGACAGGAGAGCATTAAAAATAGTCAGTGTAGGGGCTGGAGAGATGGCTCAGAGGTTAAGAGCATTGATTCCCAGAAGTCCTGAGTTCAATTCCCATCAACCACATAATGAGATCTGATGCCCTCTTCTAATGCATATATAATAAATAAATCTTTAAAAAAAGACAGTATCATATTATATTATATTATATTATATTATATTATATTATATTATATTATATTATAGCAGTGACAACATGAGGAGGCCTTAAANGGGAAAGAGAGGTTGCCTTTTAAAATGTGGAGGGGAGGCTGGAGGGATGGCTCAGCACTTGTGAGCATTTGCACTCAGAGGAGGGGAAGAACAGGATCAAAATATATTTAAGCTTAAAATTTGTTTTAAATAATAAAAAAGAAAGGAAGGAAGAAACTCTCACAGAGGACCCAGGTTCAATTCCCAGCACCCACATGGCACTCACAACCATCTGTAACTCTAGCTCGAGGGGGTCCATTGCCTCTTCTGACCTCCACAGGCACACACATGGTACACCTACAAGCCTACAAACAAAACACTCATATACAGAAAATAAAAATAAATCTAGACACTGGTTGAATGGTATCTCAGTTAGGGTTTCTATTGCTGCGACGAAACACTAGGACCAAAAAGCAAGTTGAGGAGAAAAGGGTTTATTTGGCTTACACTTCAGCATTGCTGTTCATTATTGAAGGAAGTCAGGACAGGAACTCAAACAGGGCAGGATCCCGGAGGCAAGAGCTGATGCAGAGGCCATGGAGGATGCTGCTTACTGGCTTGCTCATCATGGCTTGCTCAGTCTGTTTTCTTATAGAACCCAGGACTGGCAGCACAGGGATGACACCACCCTCCACTGGCTGGGCCCTCCTCTGTTGATCACTAATTGAGAAAATGCCTTACAGCTGGATCACATGGAGGCATTTCTTCAGCTGAACCTCCTTCCCCACTGATGACTCTAGCTTGTGTCGAGTCAATATAAAACCAGCCAGTACATATGGCTCAGTAGTTAAGAGCACTTGTTGCCTTGCAAAGGACCAGGTTTGATTCCCAGCACCCACATACTTGCTCACAACCATCCATAACTCCAGGAGGTTCCAGGGGACCTGATGTCTTCTGACCTCCAAGGATACCAGGCACACATGTAGTAAACATAAATACATGCAGGCAAAGCATTCATATAGTTAAAATAAATAAATCTAAAAAAACCATAAGAAACAAAATCTGTACATTTTAAAAAATGTTTAAGACTTTGGTGTACTTAAATTTGCTCTTAAATTTGGACTGGCAGTTTTCCCTTGGAAAGTAGAACACTGTTATTTGTCCCTTGCCTGGTGTTAAAGTGAAAATAATAAAGCAAAAATTCTTGTTCCAATCAATTCATCTAATAAAAAATTATGAACTGATGGTGGCACATGCCTGTAATCCCAGTACTTGGCAAGCTGAAGCAAGAGGATCACTGTGAGTATGAGGCCAACTTGGGCTACATCGTAAGTTTCCAGGCAAGCCTGGGCTACCTGTTGAGACCCTGTCAATAGTGTCCTGAGGGAAGAGATGCAGCTAAGAGCGCTTAAGCGCCCACACTACTCTAGGCTCTTGGAAAGGATTCCTCTTGCTTCATTCACTCGGCATCTTTAGAAGATGAGTGACATTGTTTGGATAAGAAACATCTCCCAATGACTCTGTGTTAAGGGTTGTCTTGCAGCTGATGGTCTTTGGAAATGATCGATTCTTGGCAGCTCTGACATTACCAGTGGATTAGTTCCATGTGATTTCAATGAGAACGGCCTCCATAGCCTCACATATTTGAATGCTTGGTCCCCACTGGGTGGAACTGTTTGGGAAGGATGGGGAGATTTGGCCTTGAGGGTGGGCTTTGAGGTTTCAAAATCCCCCATCATTCCCAGTTAACCCCCCCCCCGGTGGTTGTGTCTTAAGGTGTGAGCTCTTGGCTACTGCTCCAGTGCCATGTCTGCCTGCCTGCTGCCATACTGCCCTCCATGATGGACATAGACTCTAACTGTCTGAAACTGTAAGGTCAAGTCAACGCTTTCGTGTGTGTGTGTGTATGTGTGTGTGTGTGTGTGTGTGTGTGTCTGTATGTCTCTCTCTCTCTCTCTCTGTATCACATTTTCTTTATCCATTCAACAGATTATAGGCACAGGGCTGCTTCTGTAACTTTCTATGATGAATAGAAAGCAGAGGTTTCTTAGCCTGTTTGCTCACTGCTGAGCAAACTGTTGCTCACTCCAGGGCTTAGAAGTATACGTGGCACACCCCAAACATACACTCAGTAGTTTAGCCNGAAGAAATCAGTGACAAATCATTAAATAAATTGTTACGATGTGTCCAGATTTGAGCTTCATGTGTCTGCTGTGGGAAGCAGGTTGCCTATCCTGGAGACATTAATATACACNTGGGAAAATGATGCTAAGAGAGCTGGTGGTTCAGTAGCTTTCACTGTGAGACAGAGACTTGCTGGCAAGTATTCTCAGGAGTTGGAGTGTGGCTGTGAGCTTATCTGTGGGGTAGCATTGGCTCAGGAGGCAAAGGCAACATTGCAAACTCTTCCTTTTCTCTCTTCCCATGTTTTTCCTCTTGCCCCATCTCTGGTCCTTCTTACCAGCCATTCTTCATTCTTCGTTCCACAGGGAGCTTCTCAGCCTGGTAGNCACCCTGCTGTGGTGGGCAGACCTCTCACACCTCATGAGTTCCTGGATCCAGCAGAGGGAAGTGCTTGTCACCAGGTACCCAGTCTTAGAATAGTCTTTCTGNAGTTCTTGAAGCAGGNNGCCATGTGTAAGTTNGTCAAGCCCAGGATGTGACTAATACAAGACAGTTTGAGAATGGTTCCTTGAATTTTAAAATATATTGCTTATCAGTATAGTAACATAAACATTGGAATAGAAAAATTAAAGTANGGGCAGGAAAAAGATAGCCTGGANTTCTAAGCATTCAAATGATTTTCAGGTGTACTATCTCCCTTTCATAGATGCTCTTTCTTTTAGGAACATGATGTCNTAGGCTGTGTTGCTCTACCAGAATATCTGTGGCCTGGCAATTAAGAAAGAATNGAGAAGGATTTCTTCACAGTTATGGAGGCTAGAAAACCTTGGTCATGGCATTGACAGAATTGGTTGTCTGGTGAGGTGTGCTCTCCGTTTCCAAGATGGTGTTTCATTGCTGCATCATCCAGAGGGAAAGAACACTCAGTCTTCACATGATAGGAGACAGGAGGGCAAGTGAGCCTAAGACTGCATAAAACCCCTGTAAGAAGCACCTTAATCTCATCCACTAGAGCTGGAGCCCTATGGCCTAATAGAGATACAGTGATAGTAAACTTTAAATGTAGAACTTTCTCGCTGCCATCCTGAGCTCGGCCGATGGCCCTCGATAGCGAAAATATAGCTTTGCTATGACAGGACTAGCCACCTGGCTGGAGAAATCACTCCTTTCTCAAGGCAGCCCGTGTTTCTGGAAATTCATTGCCACATACTTAAAGGTTAGGAAAGCCTACCCTTNATATCTTCCCCTGGGGCTGACAGTTCTACCTCAGGTGACAGGAGAGTCAAGAATGGGCTCAATTGGGACTGTGAGTGACTATCAGGACTGGGGATAGAAGGGCAGCTCTTTAGAGGTTGAGTCACAATGCAGACAGGTATGTGCCTGGCAGGGGCGGGCGAGTGGGGTGTGTGTGTGTGTGTGTGTGTGTGTGTGTGTGTGTGACAAGTCTAGACCTCACTGAGTAGTTCTCCAGCCATCAGCAGCAGCCACTAGGTATGACTCAGAAAAGCAAACACTTTCCTCTCACATTTGGGCAATGAATAATGATGTGGAAAATTCATCNGAAAGTTCTTGGCTTCCTCATAGGTGTAAGGTCTACCTGTCTCCAACTAGGAATTGAGGCCACTAGTCTGGTAGTGATGTCTGATGCGTCAGCACACTGAGAAGTCTTTCTGGGAAGCCTGGGGAAGTGCACAACCATAGCTAGCATACTGGAATACTCAGCCTGGAGGATTCCACTCTAGGAAAACATCTTGCTGGTGATCACTAAGCCTGAACACTAGGTGCAGTCCTGAAAAATCAGACTCAAGCAGGGTCTTCTGGGGGATTTTAAGAAAGACCAACTTTCTTTTTGAAAAAAGACCGCTAAGCACTCCTTTGGCTTGATATTTTTGTGTTGTGTGTAAGACCACAGTATCCGCCATTTTATAACCTTGAGGTTGATAACCTGCAACAAGTCGATAGACCNGACTAATGGTGNAAAGCTGAAAGGACACAGGCTGGGAACTTAGTGATGTCACTTGCCTGGGAGTCATCCCATCACAGGGCTTTTTGTTATGTGAATAAGCAATCTTCTTGTTGGGGTGTTCAGTTACTTAAAGCTGCAAATGTTCTTACTAATACAGTCCCCCATTGTTATCATTATCAAAGAGTTTACTGTCACTAGGCAATGAGAGNAGCTTCCAGATCATCTGTACTCCTAGGTCAGCTGTGGTCCTGAGCAACTGTACAGCCGGAATTCCTGGTCCAGATTCCTGAATATAGCCTATTGAAGCTTTTAAGCATCACAATCTCTGGTACACCAGATGCCTTCAGACCCCTACCTGATTAGCCTACCCCTGGGAGGGAGGGAGTTCTGAAAGTTGCCAGTAAATCTCCCAACGAGTTCATTACAAAACTGTAGAATTTCAGTTCAGGAGGGGATTAGCAAGAAGGCAAGACAAGTGGTTAATGGGATTCTGAAGCCTACAGATTCACAAAGCCAGAGCCACTGTAGGATNGGAAAACAATAAGCCTGGGGCTGGAAGCGAAGGCTCAGCAGTTAAGAGCACTTACTATTTTTGCAGAGAACCTGAATTCAGTTTCCANCACCCACATAGTGGTTCACAAATGTTTATAACTCCAGTTCCAGGGGATCTGATGCCCTCTTCTGGCCTCTGAGAGAAATTGCATTAATGTGCACATACACACAGACATATACACATAAAATTAAAAATAAATTTTTAAATGGTGAAATGGCATAAATTCTTAGTAAAATGTTCTGAAATGTAACACTCCACTCCACACACACACACACACACACACACACACACACCCCACAAAAGTCACTGTTTTAAAATAAAGGTAGATGGAGTTGGCTTGGGAAAGATAGAATGGGAATTTGCATGGGTGTTACAGGAGCAGAGAGGAGTGAACCTTGGTTAACATTCCTAGGCTAAATTTCGGAGAATTACTTGAGTTTTTGAAGGTTGAGCATTAAGACAAGGAAAACAACTAGAGGGAATAGTGAGAGCGAAGGCAGAGGTGTTAAACAATACACGAGACAATTACATACTGTTTTGTGCTCANGATCGAAAGAGGTCTGTTGGGTCCAGCAGAGGACCTGAAGGGCCAGGCAGGCCTGTGACCNATCATCACTCACACGCCTTGAACATGTAACTCCTGCCTCTTTATCTATTTATTTCTCTTCTTAGTTCGACTGCTTTCTGGTAGCCAGAAAGATAAAATCTGGGGCACAAAAACCATCCTCAGATTGCTTGGAAGAACATGGGAGTCAACTCCAAGAAAAGCCATTTCTGATACTGCTGTGTCACCCAAGTGGGGACTTGGGCAAGGGGAGGAGAGTGACTCAATACACAGCAGCCTCCTTTCCTGGACAACCTAAGCAAACAGGGAGAGTACCACATGTGACTGCAGCACCTGCTTGCCCCTTAGCTGCCTGTGCTCCACTCTCCCTCAGGCCCNGCAACAGTGCTTCCCAGAACCACGCCCTTGGGACACAAGGCAGTCCAAGGAGCATTTAGGAATATCAATTTCTAGATCCCCAGGAGCCAGGGGAGGGGGAACAGTATTGTAACGCTCCCCAGCTGGGTCTCGGCACCCTTTAGAACAGCACCTCCCCAGNGGTGTTCCTCTATTCTGGGAGGCACTGGGTCTAGTGACGTTGAACAGGTGCCATGATGGTGGGGCCTCATACTTCTCTAATAACTAGCACACTTGAAANTCTCCAGGGTGTAGAGCTGGGAGCTGGGATCAAGGAATGTATTATACTACGTTTTCTAAGTATATTTGACACAGAAAATCAATCTCTTTTCTCTCTCTTTTCTCCTTTTCTCTCTTTTCTCCTCTCCTCCCCACCTTCCCCCCACTTCTCTGCATTTCTAAAGACAGCACATGGCACAAGAAAGGCTGTATGAAGCCTCNACCTGTGAGAGAGCTGTCCTGAAAGTTCAGAAAAGGGTGGTGACCTCTATTGATCACAGAGACACACACTGAAGGGGAAGGGCTAGGGCAGNTGGGCTGCCTGGCACAAGGTGGCAAGAATTACCATATGGTGAGGGAAACTCCAGGTGTTGAGAGGCGGCCTTGGCTCAAAGCTGGTGAGTGTTCTCTGGCAGTGCCAGAGACTCAACTTTCCCCACAAGAGTAAAGAGAGCATCAGGACTGGAGGTTGGACTGTGATATGTGAGTACCAGAGTGAGGCGCTGGATTCTTATTTAAGGAGTTTTAGAGCTGACTAAACCCAACCCGATCCTTTTATGCTTGCTTCCTTGGGATCTTTAGAGAAAATTCCAACAAGTCCTTGCAACAATCACCAGACATCCACTTGTTATACCAGAAACTCAAAAAAGCTGAAAAGAGAAAACTAAAGAGGTCTCCAACTGGCCTGCTCTTGGGAATGAAGTTCAGGCCCTCAAGAGACAACAGTGAAGCCTTGCTTTGACACACTGAACGTCAGGAAGTGCAGAAGTCCCTGCCAGTGTGACCAGCGGGGACTCTTTCTGGAGTAGGGGCAGGGATGGCTAGGGCAGTGACTGATAGTGTTGCACAGATGGACAGGGTAGGGACCCTAGAGGTGGCTCACCCTTCCCTAGGCTCAGAATGAGCGTGCAGAGAACACCAGGTTATAAAGCAAGCTGAAATGGAGTCTTGATCCTAGAGGGAAAGATTGTGGAAAGAATGGAAAGGGGAGGAAGAGAGGAAAAGAAAAACAAAAACAACAAAAAACAAACCTGGCATGGAGTTGCTTTGTGCTAAATGTGTAGATCACATTTAGGCTNCATCACAATCCCCCACGGTGAGTCTGCCTGTCACCCCCATGGAACAGTGATCAGGAAGCAGAGGGGTCCGGAGACCTGCNCACACCGTGCAGTGAAGGCACAGCCTCCTCCTATCTGCCCAGCTGAGTGCTTGGATATAGGTGGGAAGGGTAAAAGGCAGATAGAGGAGACACAAGAGAGATGATGACGGTGGAGTTGTCCAAGAGGCCGGCTCAGAAATGCTCAGGAGAGACACCGGCTTGTGGGGTCCCAGGACCAGGAACCAAAAGCAAGTTAAAGGCAAGTATCAACTCTTCCCCGGCTAATGGCAGCAGCTGGGCAGTGTTGAGAGCAGGAGCTCCAGATGACCATTCTGTTTTCTGTGGATTCTTCTAGAAGCATGGGCTCTGAGCAGCACCCTCTTTCTCGGTGATGTTTGCGTTTCTATTTGCCTGTCTCCTTGGAGCTGACAGGGAGGGCTGTGGCCCTCTGAGTGGGTTAAGGAATTGGGAGAGACTTGGAAGTTCCCTTGAGGTTAGGAGCATCTTTGACTCTCCATGGGAACTGGGCTCGCTCATCTCTGCCCCTCATAAATGGAGCTTTTGGTGTTGACATCAGACTTCGTCGAGATCTGCTATTTCAATGAGGCCACAGGCTTCTGAGACTTCATCTTTTGCCAAGTGGCAAACGGATCCTGTGGCCAGAGGGTAAATGGAAACGCACGGCCCAGGCAGATGCCCGTTTCTGACAAGAGCAGCACACTGAACAGCCTGAAGATTCTAAACTAGGCAAGGAAAGCCAGGTCACGATGTCCCTCAGCTCTAAGCCCACGCTGCACGGCCCTCACATCCACCCACCCTAACCAGGCATGGCAGAGCTCCATTCGAAACCACGTGGAAGTAGTCGTCTTCACAGATGGCTTGAGAAAGCCGTTTTCAGGTTCCTGCTTGGTTTTTCCCACTTTTCAGAGACAGACTCGCATGACAGCACTGCTCAGTGGCAGCCTCTCCTTCCTCTTCCCACCCCCAGAGGTTAAACGTCTGGACTCAAGTCTCACTCTTCCACCGAGTCAAGGACCAGGCAGGGAGGAAGTGAGCCGCTTGGAGGGGACTCAGGGATAGGCACAAATGAAAAGGAATTCTCCTTCATGTTCCCTTTTGTAGTAATAGTGAAATCAGGGTCAAGAGGTCATCGAGTTCATAACCCGACTAACCCATTCCAGAAAGACTTGTGGACCTACAAGGAGGACTGTGTGTGCTCTGTCTTGGTGGCCTGCACTGATCTGAATCACATTTTCTAACAGTAATAAAGGAGGCCCCTTCTTTCCCTCCCTGGGCGTGGATGCTTCCGGACAGAGCCGTTTTGAATGCTCTGAATGCAGAAAGGCTAATAACAGACCCTTGAATTTGTGGAGGGGANGGTTGGGGGATGGGGAAGTGGGTGTGTGGATATGCGCCTACACAGGTATTTTCTAATAGCTCAGTTGTCAGTTCTTAATACTTCTCAATTGGACATTTTTTGACCACATGAAATTTAGCTCAGGTTCCTTTATTGAGACATAATTCATATCCCATACNGTTCATCTGCTTCAAATCAACATCTAATGGCAGTATATTCAGGGTTATACAACCAGTACCACCAACTGTGAATATTTCCGTCACCCCCAAAAGACATTCCACACTCCTTAACCAGTCTTCCTCTAAGTCCTGCCAAATCTCCCAAGCTTAAGCAATCACTAAGCTGCTGTATATTGCCAAAGATGTGTAAATATNAATATTTCATATANATGGAATCATATGTTTGNTTTTTCTTTTTTGGGTTAGACAGGCTCTCACATGTAGTCCTGGCCAGCCTAGGCTTCGAACTCATACAGANCCACCTACCTCTGCCTCTGGAGTGCTGGGATTAAAGGTGTGTGCCACCATGCCCTGCCAAAATATGCTTTTTTGACTGGTTTCTTTCACTTAACATAATATTTTCAAAGTTCGTTTATGTTTCATCATGTACTTGTGCTTTTTAATAGTGAAATAATATTCCACATTAATTTATTCATTCATCATCCACATTGGGGTCATTTCCACTACAAACATTCATATACAAGTTTTTATGTGAACATNATTTTTATTTGTCTTC
The DNA here is from genome assembly GCA_001675575.1 of Neotoma lepida. NCBI lineage: Eukaryota > Metazoa > Chordata > Mammalia > Rodentia > Cricetidae > Neotoma > Neotoma lepida. The sequence continues at coordinate 141,593 of LZPO01117172.1, forward strand.
TGTATATACCCAAAAGCAGAGTTACTGAGTTCTGTGATCACTTGCTTAATTTTAGGAGTGGCTATCTTATTTCCATAATGCACCCCCATAGCAGTGCATCGGGGTTCCAGTGTCTTCACAGCCTCAACCCCATTTCACAGTCTCTTTCTCTGATTATAATCTCCAAGTGTCGTGAATGGTATCTGTCCCAGTTTTCATTTTCTTGGGGCCTTGAGCTGATAGTCTTGATAGCCAAGCCCATCATCTGTCAGTGTCTCCCATGCTTTGTTTACTGTGTCACTATACATGAGGTAGAAGTAAGTTCTTTTCTGGGCTATGACAGCACCGGCACCCTGAGTGCCCTGGGGGAATTTGGGGTGTGTTTTATTATGTATGGGGATNCACTACTACTAAATTTTTTCAGTTGCTTCTCTTTGACNTTCTCGGAAGGTTTTAAAATTCACATCTGGCCTGGAGAGATGGTTNNGGGATTAAGAATGTTTGCTCCTCTGTCACAAAATTCTGGCCCTACCACCCATGCCAGGCAAGTCACATTTACNTNTCACTCCAGCTCCTAGAGATCCAACACCTTCTTCTGGCTTCCTTGGGTACCTGCATACACACAGCTTACACATACACAGACACACACCCATGCACATAACTAAAAATAAAAAATTAAAAATCTTCACATCTCTACAGAGCTGTCATATGAAATCAGCCTACATTCTTTATAAACTCCCAGTCTAAAAGATTGGTTGTGGCAAACGTGTTGTCTAGTTTCATTTTGGTTGCTGTAATAAAACACTCTGACGAAAAGCAATTTTGTGGAAGGGGAGGGTTTATTTGGCTTCTACTTCCAGGTCACAGTCCATCACTGAGGGAAGTCAAGCAGGAACCTGAGGCAGAAACCATGGAGGAATGCTTTTGCTGACTCAGTGTAGGCTCACNGTTAGCAAGCTTAGCCCAGCACCACCTTCTTGGGGATGCTGCTGACCATAGTGGACTTACTGGCCCTCTTAGGTTAATAATCAATGGCATTCCTCACAGACATGCTCACAGGCCCATCTGACCTGGGAAGTCCTCAACTGATACTCAAGGCTGTTCAAGTTGACAGTTAAAACTAACCAGGACAAGCATGAACCAAGATAGAAATCATGATGCTTATTTTGGCCTAAGAAGAGGTCANTCTAAATAGCTTATTCACTGCTTGCAGCCACCTAAGTCATTCGACTGAACTGTTGTCTTCCATCAAGTTCTTTGAGTGATGAGTACCTGCCTACCAAGCACACGGAGTCTGAAGAAGACTCAACATAGTGCTCTGACTGTGGTTCATTCAAGCTACCAAACTGTGGCCATGACCAGGAGACAGAGAGCTAGGCAACACAGCTGCCCAGGGAGGGAAGGAGGTGACTTTCAATCAAGCAGTGCTGGCTGCTGCCCCCTTCCCGNAANTTATTTGTTCAAGTGGTTCCTATGTTTATGCTGAAAATCATGGCCAGCAACTAAATCTCAGGGCTTCTGAGTGCTCAACATGTCCCCTGGGGTGAGGCTGGGANTAGCTGAGTATTTATTTGTCCTCTGCCAGGTGGTTTGGCTGCCATGTCCTTGCAGAACACAATGTATTCCTGTGAGGAGAGCATGAGAGTGAATCAGTGTAGATCAGCTGTGACGTGAGCTATGGAACAGACCTTTGTGGGTACTTGTACAACCTCCCCACTTTTCAGATGGGGAGAGAAAGAAGTCTAAGAGGCTATGGCTTGCTTTTTCACCAATTAGGCCATCACACTGACCACATTCAGTTGATACAGGGATNCTAGTGTGCACCAGTTCCAAACCTCTGTCCCCAGTTCTCTGAAGCTCCATGAGACCCCCTGGATCTCTGGATAAAAATATCAAGAAAAGTGACTTCTGAAAGCTAACAAGGCAATCATAACATATAAGACTCAGTACTGGGTGAAGCATGTAGCCCAAAGTTCAGGGCAGACTGGTGGTGGAACTGTCTGAAGCATGAGCTAAAACAAGCAAATGAATGCTAAAGTCTTAGAAAATCGGCAAGTGGAAATACATGCTCTCTGGACTATTAACTATATTAACCNTGCTGGCTCAGTTAATTTTAATCTCACATGTCTCCACCTCCTGTGCCTGGTACGTGGTAGGTTCTAGATAATTTTCTTTTTAAGTTATGAAGCTTATCATTGAAGTTAACACAACATAAGGAACAATGCTTGTTCCATGAGGAGATTAAAGTTATCAAGAAGATAGCTGAGGAAAGGTGTAGTAAGGGCTTTGAAGTTGGCTTTGAGAAGGGGATTGGATTCTGAGGGTGAGTTGTGGGTGTGAGGAAGAGTGTGTTCTCACAGAGGAGTGGCAGGCATGGTAAGGGTGCAGAAGGGAGTGATCCTGGAGTTTGGGAGTGTTGGGATATCACCTGGCCACAGTGTAGAGCTGAAGTAAGGATATGAACAGGTGGGCTTGCTGCCAAAGGCCCAGAACTCTCTGTCCTTTCATTCTTTAAGAAGTGCCAAAGACATTCTCAGCTTTGAGGAGGGAAAGACAGACGCGACCCATTCTCAGCTACTAGACCTTGCTGATTCTCGACATGGATGCAGGGATTCCCCCCACTTCATCAAAACACTGGCTCTGGTCAGGACAACCTGGGCACTGATTTTCTTGAGAAGTACTTTCTGCCTATTGAAGCATTCTCTTCATGGTTCTGGTGACCCAGGCTCAGCCAGCTGAGGAAGTGAAGGGAGGTAACAGATTGGACGTGCTGGAAGATGATTGCTGAACATTCTTTATTCTTCAGAAAGGTTCAGGCACAGTTCACACTNGGGGCTGGAGTTTTGAGCCCTCGTTGATTTGTGTCAGTACCTGTTTGTCCTGAGACTTTAGGCTGTATTTGTTCTCATGCCTACAGAGGA
>LZPO01117173.1:112035-124981 GCA_001675575.1 Neotoma lepida
TGTTCCTCTTCCTACATGTGTGTAACATCCTTTCACTGAGTATACTAGCAATCCCAGCTCTTTATTTTTGCATTCTTCCCTCGTAACCTATAGCCAAGGTACATAACTTCTCTAGAAAGTTCTAAGCNGTTCTGAGTCAGGATCTGCATCCTCCAAACATCCTCTTGGCTGAAGGTCAGAGCCTTTTCTCTCAGACAGATTCTCAGTTACTAAGGAGACCTTATGTGTAATGTTGTAAGGGAAAGATGCAGAGCCTCAAGAGATGAAGATCAACAGAAACAAACCTTTTAAATACAATAGCTCTCATTCTCTACATAAGACAGCATCAAATAATACCAGATGCTGATTGTACTGTTTTTCAGCCTCTGTTGATGAATTTTGTTTCACTGTGGAGACCCGTGAACCTTAGGAGGAAGGGATTAATGAGATCCTGGTCCAGCTCTGTCCACCTGAATTTGTCATTACTTACCCAGGAACTAGATGACCTGCCACCTTTAGCCAATGAAATGATTGGCAAGCATGACAACAAATTTAAGCTTTTACCTTCTTCATTGTGGCACTTTAGAGAAGGGCTACCTTATTGTCTGACTGATAATAACACAAATTCTCAAGCATGCATATTTTCTTAGAACATAGGCAAAGATTCAAAGCCCTTACAAAATGTTCTATGCCTTTGTATTATCTTCTTGTGCCTCGTGTATGTAATCTTTAAGGACTGGAATGGCCCATGACTTGCTTAAAAACATCAATCACCAATGATACTTTATCAGCCTCTCTTTTTTTTAGAATGAAAAAAAAAATCCTGAAGCAAACAGACAAAAAGACTACTGCACATTGAAGAAAAACTAGGGTCATTTCCTATATTTGAAGGTTGGATGCTAGTAGTTTAGAATTGTATTTCTTAGTATGCAGGTGCACATATGAACCCTCAGAAATGCATTTGTAGACTCCGCCTTGACTCTCCTCCCTAAAATGTGATGCANAAAGAACCAGAGTTCAAACAAAACCCCAAGGAAATACATGGTAGTTAACAGAAGGTCCTAGCACTAGTTCTGGAGTCTCTGAAATGTACTGTAGTAGTGAGTGACATGCACCCTCTGTGTCCTCTTGCCACATTCTACATGACCAGCACTAACAATTAGAGAGTTGGTTTCTTCCCTGCTGGGTTATGTGACATCTTTGAGGACAGGCACATTTGACTTATGAATGAATATAAGCTTATTTTATTCAATAAATGACATTGGATCAAGTTTTTTTGTTTTTGATTTAACAATCCAAATCTAACTAAGAAAGAAAAAAACTATTTAGTCCAGTGGTTCTTAGCCACAAACATCAGGTCTCAAACCAGATCAATTANGTAGGTTTGATTATTGTAGATATTTGAAAAAAATCTTCACAATTCTCATCTACACCTAGATTTAAAAACCACTCCCATGGCTCAGCATTTATATACTATAACAAAATCTATTATAAATAATATCTGTGTATTCCAAACTGACAATCAGAAAGATAGTCTGATCTACCTCAAGAGTCAACCAATACTGAGACTCTGAGGGAGGGTCTTTTTCCCAAATTAGTTATACTATTTATTTTGCCTTATATATTTGCCTTTTGGTGCATCCACGATTGGTAGAACACATTTCCATAGGAAGGTATGGTGAAGAGATAGGCTAGGTAGTTTGTAAAAGATTTCACTTAAGTTTTATTTATTAGTTAAGATGATTTGAGTTGGTAAAAAGACTTTGTGATTAATGTAGTCTATCTATAATTAAGTCAATTTGAATTCCTAATAACGAAGTTGAGAGAGATGGAGAGGAAGACAAAATATCTACTTCTTGGAAGATTTAATAGCACATTTAGAAAGGGAAAGATATTGTTAGGAGAGAGGGAGAGGGTGTAGAAATTTTCTTAATTTTTAATATTTGAAAATGTATTTTAATTGAAATAGGATAATATCAATTTCCCCATCCCTTTCTTCCCTAGTCCCCCCNAGCNACTCTCCTTCCAACCCTTCTCATGTACCACCACACTCAAGTAGATAGCCTTTTTTTGATTGTTTCATATATATATNAAACATATATGTATGTATATATGAAAATATATATACACATGTAGATATACATATACATATATATGCACAAATATANAAATACAACCTGATGAATCAATTTTTATTGTTTGTGGGTATCTTGTTTCAGGGCAGACAACTCTGTATTGGACAATCTGCAAGGGGACTCATCCCTGGAAGAGGCTAAGAATCCTTCTCCCAGTAGTCATTAATTGCCTGTGATTCTTTGTCTAGAGGTGGAATCCCACGGAATTTCACCCTTTCATCCTAGTGTGTCCATCAACTTTCTTAACAGAAATTTCAATTTATTATTAATAATTTTAGCATACAAAATAATGTGTTTGATTGTAACATTTCTACACATATGTATTACTACACTTTTTTTCTTGTTCTCCCCAGGTGTTGCCCTTCCCCCTTCCTGCTTCTCTCGTGTTGGTCCCCTTCCTCCTCCCAGATACGCCGTCTGTTTGTCACATGTATTTTAGTTCCTCCCCTGCTTCCAGCTTTCTCCTCCAGCTCAGTCTCTTCCTATCTTCTCTTGGTCTCACTTTGCTTTAATGTCCTATACACATGCACACACAACATCACACAATACAACACACACGTGTGTGTGTGTGTGTCAGAGAGAGAGAGAGAGAGAGAGAGAGAGAGAGAGAGAGAGAGAGAGAGAGAGAGAGAGAATCTGTATACTGCCCCTGAGAGAAATACAGAAGAACATCTGTCTTTCTAAGGCTGGAATTTCTGCATAAATAATTTCAGGTGGTGGACTCCTTAGAGTCTGTATGTGATTGGATTTAGCATAGAGAATGAAAGTGGAAATCCATAAATGAAAAATAGATTGGTAAAATTTGCAAAGATGCAAGCACCATCTAGCATTCCAGTAACTGCTGAGTAGAGCTAGAGAGAGGCAGCAGGGGATCCCTGGAAAACAGTGTCGAGTCCACACATTGAGAGGGAGTGGTGTGCAAAGGGTGCTGTGTAGGTGACACAACAGGTCACATTTGTCTTCTGAATACATTACGTTTATAGAAAACAACTGTGACGTTATATTGGTTGGAAGAAAATGGAGGAATGAAAATTTAGAAAACCTTTTTGTGTCATGAGTATTTTGTTAAAATGTACATAATTTNTATTAACTCACCTAATGGCGTANGGATTCTGAAGAATACATAAGTATACAGAATAGCTTAGGATAAGTAAACAAATTAACTCATTTGGTTATCTTTTATGATTAGAATTCCTCAATAACTAGAAAGTCTGGCCAACAATTTTCTTCCCCCTGTTTTACTACTTGTGTGATTTCACTGTCTGAGCTCCGTGCATTCCTGGCCAGGATGGGTTGGGGTAATTGCCTCTTGAGATCTAACCACTTTATATGGATGAAACTTGGGTTTGGCTTTATAAAATGAAATTAGGGAAAATTTCACATTTATCAGTCTTTATAAATCCTTGTCAATAGAAAAGTTATGCTCTGTTCAGTGTGGCACTTCTTCTGTATCCTGTCAAGTTCTATTATTCTACCTGCTTACCTCGAATATCTATATTGCACAGAACTTACTGATGAGACTCATGTATATCTGGTTCTGAATAATTATATTTTGTGAGAAAATAATTTAAAAAACATTTTCCAGAAGGAATAGAGTGTTCTCTGTGGAAAGGACAGGAACAGCATCCTGAAGCCAGCCAGTCACGAAACCCANGAGCTTTTGTCTTCTGGCTGATGTAATTTGATTATGATTTCCTTTGCTAGTTGACTCTTGTGAGCATNTATCATTTTCNTGTTGGAGACTTAGAAGATTGTAAATATCTAAAAGCATATTTAAACTAAATACTCCCATTGTGAGAGTTTTGGATAAGAGAAATCAATGCAGAGAAATGCATTTTAATTGGTTGACTATTTGAAGAATTTTGAAGATGGTGAAAAAGAATGTATGCTTTCACCAACCTGAACAAACAGAAAATCTGACATGGTTTAAAATATTAGTGAAAGTAATATTATTTGTATTTTTTACCTGCTTGTGACTGATCTGAACATTGTAAATCTACTATTTCATGAATCCTAAAGATATAATTAGACATCTATGTTTTCCTAATATTATGCATTTGCTTCCCCCGGTTTTATGCTTAGTTACACTTTTATTCAAATTATTTAAGTATTCAACAAGGAAACAGAAATTCAGCCTGTTTCCAGTCAGTTTATCTGTAATTACAAACTTTGGTGACTATAGTATCTAAAATAGAGACAGTACTGAATTTTGCTACTTAAGATTTTNTCCTNTCTTAAAATTTAAATCTTTAAACTTAAGGAGATAGAAATTCTAATTTCACTATTGATAAACTTCTAAAAAGGATAGTACAAGTTAACTTACATCNGTGTGTTTTGGTTATCATTATACACATTCTATATTTTCATTCACTAATACAAAGTGAATGTAAATAATATATGCACTTATTAAATTNTAAATTTGAAATGGTTCCCAAGGTAAAGGATAGATTTACTTTAGTACTACCCAAACAAAATAATCTTATAATTCAAAACATAATTTATAAATAAATTGTGATACATTTTTGTAGTGTAATACCATATAGCAGTAAGAAAACTAANCTACACCTACATGAACAACACAGATGAATCTTGAAGCATATTGTTGAATGAAAATACTCAGATAAAAAATAGTACATTCTCTATGACTCTTGCATATTTGCAAATGGGTAAAAGCAGCTTATGAAAGCAGGAATGCCTTATTTTGTGATCTGACTGCTGTTCACATGGAAGCTGCTTACATCACTGTGTTCACTGGGCAAAGCTCATGAAGTTGTACACATGCTTTTAAATATTTTTCTTACATGTAGAAAGGTTTCTATATGCAGTATAAACTTTGCATGCAAATTATATAGAGACTAGTACAAACAGGAGTAGAATAAGATTTCAAAGTCATAAACTCTCTGAGAAATGACGAAAAGCAGTGGGAATGATCTGTCATCAGTAATAGAACTCCATGGTGAGCTGGTTCTGGGCAAGGCCCATATCAAACACTAAGTTATTGAATACAAGCAGTTTACTGAGCCTTAAGCTTACCCTGAGATCCTGTTTAAAGAAACCTAATTGTGAAGTTCTATTTGGCTGGTCCTTTATTGTAAATTGAGTCAGTTGTTTGTCTTTGAATGATGATAAATACTCATCTGAAGCTAAAAAATAATTTCTTCACAGTTTTTAAATGTCCATGTAGTCCAGCTTTGCTATAGTGATCTGTTACCAATTATCTTTGGTTAAAAGGGATTGTTCTTGCATGACCATTATCCTAGTTACAGTTTCTTTCTTTCTATTTTTTAAAAGTTACTTTATTACCTATACAGTATTCTGCCTGCATGCCAGAGGAGCTCACTATAGATGGTTGTGAGCCACCATGTAGAAGCTGGGAANTGAACTCAGGTCCTNTAGAAGAACAGCTAGTGCACTTAACCTCTGAGCTATCTCTCCAGCACCTTGGTTAGAGTTTCTACTGCTGTGATAAAACACCATGACCAAAAGCAACTTGGTGGGGGGAGGGGATCATGTTTCATTTTAGAGCTTGGAGTCAGTCCATCATCCAGGGAAGTTAGGGCAGGAACTGCGGCCAGGAACCAGGAGGCAGGAACTGATGCAGAGGCTATGGAGAAATACTGCTCAGCTTTCCCAGTTTGTTTTNCAGAACCTCTTGCCCAGGGATGGCATTACCCATGATGAACTGTACCAACCTCATCAACTATTAATCAAGAAAACATTCCAAGGGCATACTTACAGGCCAATTATATGAAGGCTTTTTTTTTTCAATTGAGCTTAGTTCCTCTCAGATGACTTTGGCTTGCATCAAGTTGACCAAAACTAGCCAGCACAGATGTGTTTAATGTCTTTTTCAGGGTATTTCAGTGCAGCATGGTAGAGTCAATCTGGTAGCTCCATANAGTCAATTGTTCACCTCTACCACTTACCAGTTTTTGCATTTATTTGAATTTGTTACTTTGAGAGACATTTCTCATTTTTAAACCAACACAGGAAAGCATAGCCCNTAGTAGCTACATAATAATTGTTACTGAAGATAATTATTCTACTGTAATTTTTGTTGCCTTTTGAATTCCAGATTCTATTCTGTAATTCTAAACTGCAGGAACAGAGCTAAAACCTAAATTGCATGGTTAACATGAGAAAATGCAAAATACTTTCAAGTTGAAGCGAAATATTACACAGAAATGTAGATACATTTAACTTTTAATCTCAGTGTCACTGCTTTTGTGAGTAGAAATAGAATTTCCACATTTTCAGTTCTCTTTATATGTTATACAATTAGAATTTAACATAAATTGCACGGCCCATTTTGCACCCAGAAGTACACATCTAATCTGGAGAAAGAATTATGATCCCAATAACGCCTAAGGGAGCTAGTGCTCCATCCATTCTCAGTGAAGGTCAAACCCTCTTATAGAAGACAATGTTGTTAGTATAAATGCATTTTCCTATTCAGTCGCAATAACTGGGAAAGATGAAGCACTTACTTTTTATATCAGTAAGGAAAGGAAAAGGTTAATACATCATTTTAAATTTGCTATAAATATATATTGGATAAAAGTACTTGAGTTATATATCCATTTACTTATAATTATCAGTATAATAATGTAGATTTAAAATCTTATTAAGAGATTTCACATCCATCAGATGCAAGGAGAAATTATTTTCTAAACCTCCAATGGTGGGTTTTAAAATATTTAATACCATCTTCCTTAATCTAAAATAAAGATGCTTCAATAAAGGTATATTCCTTCCCAGTTTCTTCTGGGTTAATTCAGTAGAATTTGGAATGTTCTCTTGCCAGAAATATTTANAAACCATACTAAATTTTCCTTATAGTTTAGCAATATATTTTATTCATTCTTTTGAGAATTTCATATATTATATTTGCCCATATTCATGCTTCTCCCTCAGCTCATCCAAATCCACCCCTCCATTCTGTACCTACCCAACTTTGTATCCTCATATTTTTTAAATCCCATGCAATCTAATTACTGCTGGCTCTATAGTCTTGGTGTATGGCTATCCACTGGAACGAGCTCAATTTACTGGGACCACACCCTTAAAGAAAATTCTTTGCCTTCCATCAGCTATCAGTTATCAATCATTTCATAGCTAAGGGTACAACTTCAGGCTCACCTTCCCCCTCTATGCTGAGATTTTTTTTATGACTTCAGCCTGTAGCAACTTTTGTGTATGTTATCATCACACTATGAGTTCACATGTGCAATTGCTCTGTTGTGTCCAGAGAACTGTTTTCTTGTAGACACTCACTGCCTCTGGCTCTTAAAATATTTCCATGCCCTCTTCCATGTTATTCTCTGAACCTGAGGGGTAGAGGTTGTGTTGTAGATATATTAACTGAGCTTGGGCACTCCACAGTCATTTTCTGCATTATGGCCAGTGTGGCTTTTTGTAATGGTATCCATCTGTTACAAATAGAAGTGTCCTTCTATTTGTAAAGGATGAGACCTGCACTTATCTGTGGATATAAGGATAAGTATTTAGAATGTGGTTAGAAATTATACTAGTTTCAGGAAGTGACAGTTAGTAGATTTTTCTCTAGGGTTCATGGCCTCACCAGCTACGGGTAGTTGGCTGGATTTACAGAATCTGTCATGAATTCCTCCTAGTGTGCAGGCCTTTAATCCAATTACATGGTGGTTGGTTAACCTCAAGATGTGTCACTATTGTACCCTTGGGGACATCTTGCTACACTGGTCAGTGTTGTGGTCCATAGGTTTTATAGTTGTATAGGACTACTGATTGCTTTTTTTTCCTTGATAGCTTGCATAGCAGCTTTGGATACGGTGAGAGATAGTCCTCAGGGTGGAGGCTTCCAGGTCAGTTCTACCTCTATTAGACCCATGTCTGAAGAGTGTGGTGTGATCTGCAATAGTTTCTTACTTTCAAGTTCTAGAAGGCAATAAAGGGCTACAGTGGTAGCCTGTTCTGTTTTGTGTATCTCTTGGACTCTACTTGCTGTTAGCTTGAAGGGAAGTTCTGCATGCCTGGCACCAGGGTTTTTGTTAGAGGTCTACGGCTTTTGCAGGCAGCGTTATCACTCCAAAGGTGTAACTTCATTCAAACTCACACACATGCATGCACATATGCATGCATGCAAACACAGTATATATGTATTTTTAAGTAAACAGAAAATAATGTTTTCCTAGGACTTTTTCCAATGTCCTTAGTGAGTATGTTTTATTCCTCCTCTTTCCCCGCTCCTCTGGAATGCTCCCTCATCCCAGTTAAACTCCTACCCATTTCCCCCCTTCATAGCATCTGTGTCCTACTATCCACCTTTCTAGAGCTTCTTCTCCCCCCCAGAACCTTCAATGATCCCTTTTACTTTCCTGATGTCTGCAATTAGTTCAGGTTATATACTTATACCTAAAAATTCAGAGCTAGGAACCTCAAATAAGAGAAAACATGTGGCATTTGTCTTTCTAGGCCTGGGTTAAGTCACTCGCTATAGTATTTTCCGGTTCCATTCATTTACCTGCAAATTTCACTATTTCATTTTTCTTTACAGCTGAATAGTATTTCCGTGTGTATACATACCACACTTTCATTATCCATTCATCAGNTGAAGACTGCTTAGGTGGCTTCCATTTCCTAGCATTTGTGAGTAGAGCGGCAGTGACCATGACTGAGCAAATATCTGTGAAGTAGGATACTGAGTCCTTAGGATANATACCAAGTAGTAGTATAGCTGGATCATATGATAGGCTTACTTTTAGCTTTTTGAGAATTCTCCACACTGATTTTCATAATGGCTGCACCTGTCTATAATCCTACCAACAGAGCATGAAAATTCCCTTTCCCCATACCCTGGTCATCATTTGCTTTTGGTTGCTTCCTAGATCTTAGCTCTTCTGATTGGGGAAAGATCAAATCTCAAAGTAATTTTAATTTGCAGTTTCCTAATTGCAATTGAGCATCACTCAGGGTGCTTCTTAGGCATTTTTATTTCTCCTTTTGAGAACTGCCTGTTCAGATCTGTAGCCAACTTTAAACTGGATCATTTGTTCTCTTTCTTCTTTATTTTTTTTGAGTTCTTTATATATTCTGAATATTAACCCCCCGATCAGATGTATACATTCTTTCCTACTCTGTGTGGTTTCTATTCACTTGGTTGGTTGTTTCTTTAGCTGTCCAGGGGCTTTTTAGTTTTATGAGGCATCACTTGTCAACTGCTGGCTTTAATTCTTGAACAAATGAAGTTCTTCTTAGAAAGTCCTTTCCTGCGCCTATGTCTTCTGAGCACTGCCTATGTTTTCTTTAGAAGTTGCAGAATTTTTTTGTTATTAATTGTTTAGTTTATTTAGTGTTATTTATCTAGTTGTCTATTATATATCATAAAGATTTGTTTTTATATGTACCAAAGGCAGAAGATTTGTCTGTTACCAAAGATTAGGTATAAGAAAAACTTTTCAGAAGACTAAATCACTGAAATCATTACATGCAATTGTATTAAAGCCAGAAACATTTATATATAAAAATGTTATACATATGCCTTATGTTTCTTAAGCATTACCCAACCTTAATTTATTAACCTATGCATATCCAAGTCATACAAGGTTAAGCTCATTTTGGCCTGACACTGCATCCGAATTACATTTGGAGGTCTACTCAGGGTGCTAATCAAATACAGTTTATTGGGGAGAGGAAAGGGTTCTTCCAATGTTTTTGGGTTAAGGAAAACTAATAAAATTAGTAGACTTATAGTATTAAAACTGATTAAATATTACTATTTATGTAAAACTTTTAATATTAAAAGGTAAAATAGATGAATGTTACATTGGGCATCTCAGGAGCAATAATGGCAGTAGTTGGACAGTCATAGTCCTGTCTCTATACATGTCAAAGGGTGACTTCATAGCTTCTAAGAAGCAATAGAATAAATATGCACGTGTAGCATTTTAGGGCAAGAGGAACCTTTCTTACTGGTATAATTATCAACAATCCATAATTTTTACTCCAAAATTGGTGTCATTATATATTGTGTACATAAAGTACATAATGCCTGTAATGAGGAATGGCTTCATTGCTAGAAAAAAATAATTTCCCTACTGCAAGGTAAAGGGAAATCATTTAAAATAAATATAGACAGGCTTTATAAAACTATACACTGAGTATTTCTTCCTTTTCTGTGAGGAATCCTGAGTGCTCTTAGAACAATACCCTAANATCCCAAGACAAAGAACACGTGACTCTTTATAAGCTACCATTTGAACAAATGAAATTCCTAATTTTAAAATGTGTGATCATTATTTATTTGTGCTACAATGCCAAATGGAATTCACATTTAGAATTTGTTACAGTTTTGCTTCTATTCTGTTTCTTCAGCTTGATGTTTTAAATACAAATTTATCGTTTAGATTTTTGAAGGAATTTTTGAGTATAACTCTCAAGCTGCAGTTACAGGTCAAGCTTTTAAAACTATATGTGTGTGTGTGTGTGTGTGTGTGTGTGTGTGTATACACAAATATATGCACTATATATAACTACATATAGCTTATATGTAACTATATATAACATTTTATTAATGCTTTGAGTATATCATACATGCATACAATATATTTTGATCCATTAGAGAGCAGGCAGGAACAGAGTCATGTGAAATGATGAGAAAACCAATGGGAGAAGTGGACATCTCCAGTGATGCTGTAGGTGTACCTTTCTACTTCTTATGTGGCAACCTCTTTCTCACTTGTGGCCAGTGGCTGTTAACTAACTCTGCAGCACCATGATGGGATGGTTTCTTCTATTACTAAGCAAATTGAACTTGTTATTCTTAAGTCTCTTTTGGCTTTTAATTCTCCCTCATCCCATGACCCTGAGAGTTGAAAGATAAAACGATGAATTCTGGGCTGGCCATCTCATATCATGTTTAGAAGGTATATGGGTTCCTGGTGAATACTACCTAAGTTTACAAATGTGAAATTAAAATAAAACCTTTATTTAGGCAAGGATATCACTATAGATATTAGATTATTGTTTTCTATTACTAGTACAAATTAAATGGCTACTGTGGGCCACCATTGACTAGTTAACCTAATTAATTAGCAAGGTAAAAAATCAAACAGCACTTAGTGTTTAATTAAGTTTTTTTTTCCCATTCAAACAGAAAGAAAGAGAAAGTGAAGAGGAAAGGGCAGAGAAAAGAGTGAGCTGGTTGGACCAAACTGTAATTTGAGCTGTTTGTGGGGGTGCACACCTTTAATCCCAGCAGGCAGGAGTCAGTAGCAGGTGGGTCTCTGAGTTGAAGGCCCTCCCAACTCTACATAATGAGACTCTGAGACCTTGCTAAAAACATGCAAACTAATCTATAGTTTGCTCAAAACACATTTTGTGTGTTTATGAAATTCTCAATCAATAAAATAATAGAAGGAGTTTGAAGCACACAGGCCACCTTTATGTATTGTAAAGCAGCCCCTTCCTGTGCTTCTAATGTGACTACACTGCTCCTCTGATTAGGTTACTGACAGTAAGTGATTTGATGNATGCCATTCAGCAGGAAATTCCAGGACACACAGTATGTGAAAGTTGATGGAAATCCTGTGATATGTATTACTGAGTTCTCTGGGTCAAATCATGGCATAAAAAATGGTAAATGCATTTGCAAGTTATTTCTGAATCTCCTACAGCGAAGATGGGATATTAGCCATATTCTTTTTCTGTCTTCTTTGCTCCTTTTTTGTTTTGTTTCTTATCTCAGACTTAATTTATGAACTTACAGGGCCTCTGTACAGAACAGAGCTTTGAATTTATTGCAAGTCCATTAATTCAACGTTTTTTAACAGCATGCTGTTCTGTGCTAGCCCTTCTTCTCCCTGCTGTGAAAATAGGATAGGAAGGTTAACAGTATGATCTCTGAAGTCAGCTTCCTTTCCACGTCCTGGGTAGGGCNCTTTGTTCCTCCCTTTGCAGGACAAAAATAAAATCCATTGNTGGAATTTTTTTTCTGTTAGTCCTTGGNATAAAAGCTTCCTTGGTATTGCTAGGATTCACATGGATGTTCAGGCTGGAAATTTGGCTAGCTACTAGAGGATTTTCTGGTCACTTTGTTTATCAGCCAAAGANTCAGGGTAACAGTAGCTCCCCAGAGCTAATGGATACACTTGGCAGCTGTGAAACAAGCAATCAGGCTGTTAAATCAGCTTCTACAACTGTGCTCACAATCAGAGGAAATTGCACCATTGGGTAGCTCATCACACTTTACCAATGAAAGAATTTATCTTAAGGTCACTGTGGNATATTTGATANCAGAGTATTCTCTTCAAATCATTATGCAGAAGGCTATGACTGTGGTCATGATCCTTCTTCAGTTAATGAACTTGAATATATGGTGGATTTCCTCCAGGAAGATAATAAGANGGCAAGTTGGAAGACCAGTGACTTCAANCATTTGAAATAGGAAAAAAATCTANTAGGAGAATGCCAAAAAGAACATGTGATTATTGACGAGAAACTGAACACTTAACAACACTTAAAAGGAGCTATGATAATACATGAACTGCTTATATTCCTAAAGGAGGTACTCACTTCTCCAGGGAAATTCTACTGGTAACTTAGCAACATGGGGAAACTGCTCACTCCTCGTCCCTTGTTCTCTTTAGTTTCAGAAGCATTTTTGCCTTTATGCTCTTACTGGATGGCTGGGATGGAAAGATTGGAGCTGGCCTAGATCTTTTGGGATGAGACAACAGATCTGGAGAGATTGGTTGGCAGTAGGGAAACTCCAGCTGTAGCTCCACGCTATTTTCCTGTAATAATTTCCTCTTCTTTTTATGATATACAATTTTACCCTCGTTAAAAGAAGTAAA
>LZPO01117173.1:130483-144538 GCA_001675575.1 Neotoma lepida
ACACACACACACACACACACACTCACCTAAATATATAAATACAGCTTACTCAGTCCATTTAGCATTACTTGTATGTATATAATTTCAAGACTGACCAGTTAGCATTGTATAAGACAAATTGCTAAATGATCTTATTAATAAGAAACCCAGAACCAGATATTGGGGAGAAACNGAGAGATCAGAGAAGCAGAAAGAAGCCAGCCACTTTCTTACCACTTGGAAATCCTCAGCCAAAGAGAGCCACTTCCTGTATACTCACACCTATATCCTTTCTGTGTCCTGTCATCCTACCTCCTCTCTCTCTCTCTGCCCAGCTGTATCATTTCCTCTTNCTGCCCAGCTCTGTCACTTCCTGTCTGTCTGTACAGACCTCCAGACCTCTATGGTTAACTAGTGCTGGGAATAAAGGTGTGTGCCACCCTGCCTGGCTCTGTTCCAAGTGTGGCCTTGAACTCACAGAAATCTGGATGAATCTTTACCTCCTGAATGCTAGGATTAAAGGCGTGTGCTACCATTGCCTGACTTCTATGTTTAATATAGTGGTTGGCTTTTTCCTCTGATCCTCAGATAAGCTTTATTGGGGTACACAAATAAAATATCACCACAGCATTGGATACCAATTAGGGACTCATCCTGGTGAAGACTTTCTCCTGTTCTCAGTAGTCCTTAGTTTCCTGTAGTTTTTGTCAGCTTATTTTTTTTTTCTTTTGGAATGTTTCATCAGTCTGTGATTTTCTAGAGTACATATTTCAATTCTATTTCTTATTTATTTAAAAGATGAATGAGATTTCTTTAACAATGTTTCAGTCTTTGTTTTGGGGAAGGCATTCATGCAAACTTTAAACAGTATAGCATGGAAAGCAGTTACTGGACAGGCAAGAAACTAAAATCCAGTGTGTGTTCTGGTTTTGCCATATTCTAACTTGGGTAACTTATGTCTCCACACCTCTATTTCAATATGACTTTAGGGTTAATTAGGATAATTGAACATAAAGAATATTCCATGCTAAGAATAGAACAATGACTAATCAATGGAACCTATAATGTCTCAATTGGACTTAGAAAAAGAAGCAGAACACTAAATTGTTGGCAGGTGGGTTGCTTTCTTGAATAGCATNGGGAAGACTTGAGGCTGACAATTCTACTGCTACACCAGGAAATGATGGTAGGCCAGCTGGTGGAAACCTGGAAGTAGTCACAGATATATTCTTACTTCATTGGGCATTTCTCTATATCTTGACTCCTCAGTAGTAAGTTTTTGGGTTCAATAAGAACCATGTGTATAAACTTTACTGTTTGAAGATAATAACAATCTAGTCCCTTAGGAGTTTTGCAGGTTGTAAAATGAACACAATTAACACCAGTCTTTGCATCAGCAAGGTTTCTTGTCTTGTAAGAATGGCTCTAAAGATACCTTTACCATTTTTCAGCTTGTTCACTTGCCTTAATGAATTAACCATTCTCTATCCTCTTTAGAAATCCCAATGAAATAATGCTAGGGTTTCCCAGACTCATGTTCATTAAGGATGGTTCTTNGAGTGATCATTTTTTTATTTAAAAAATTTGGGACTAATTTATAAGCAGTCATTACCTATAGGCATACTGCCTTAACTTTCATAGTTACAAATGTTACTCAATTAGAAACATTAGCTTTAAGTCAGTATATCAGANGAAAATGTATTTAATTTCGATTATGACTTTTTAACTATTATATTCAGAAATGTACCTGTAGTCATAGAGACAGACAATAATGTTAATTAAATAGAAAGGATCATTCTAATGAGTAGTAGGTTGAATTCTAATGAGTAGTGGATTTTAGTCCTATATTTTTAGAGAGCTGAATATAGGCAGTGCCCTGTTGGAGTTTGTCTTAGCCAAGTAGAGTGCTGCCTTTCTTGGCTGTGTAGGAAATAGGCAAGGAGGCAGAGTTTATCTTTACTGTTCTCTGGTGTAACAATCCTCTTGGCTTGTCTTAAGGGCACTTTGATGTGAGCATCTCTGACTCCTTGTCAACCTTTCTTTCCCGGTGGGCAGTACCTTTAGTTCTGAGCTACTGATGGCTACAGATGCATCTTGTGCCTGGAGAACTGGTTTGATAATTATTCCTGAAAAGAAACCTTTAAAAAATTCTGCAGTGAGAGGTGTNCTGTAAAGAGACCTTGGTGAGAGACAGACGAATGCTGTCTGGCATTAGTTGAGTTATCTATATGTATTCCAAGCACAGCCTCCAGAGGCCACATCTGTAGACTTGACAAATATGACAGAGCAGGAACTAGCTGGGAGTCCACAGTCTGACAATCTATTCATTGCAGCATTAAGCAGTGTGTAATCTTAAAACTCATCTCTCCTANCGGAGTCTTGGTTCTGTTGCTGCAGAATGAAGGGGCCTTACTGTGAACTCTGTGATTCTATAATTTCTTTGATCTCTGTTTGCACACCTTCTTCTATAGGGCTATAAATTAAAAATGACAAGGTTTTATTTTTCAAATATGTTTGAAAGTAACCAGAGAGAAATCATTAGCATCCTGTCATGAATACAGATTCATTAAACCAGTGTCAGCTCTTTGGCACAAGTTGTAAAGTCTAGATTCTGAAAAGTCTAGAATAATTGCATGGAGAATAAATCATAGAAACTAGGAACAATGAAAGCAAGTTACATGCAGAAGTTTCTCCAGTGCTATGACAATGCCATGGTTGGTGGTATTGTCAGTAAATGAGTAGTCTAGTCTCAACAGGGGCTTGGCTATGATTAGATGCAAGATAACAGAGTTATTGAGAGTTAAATTTTTCTTTTCATTCCATGGACCCTAAACATATCACAGGGACATCTAGATAATGAGATGATAGTTTTGTATTTAAAACAACAATTGAGGAAGATAATTAAGATTTGCTGGTATCTATCAAGATCTGTTGGTATTTGTCTTCAAATTTTTATTCTGAAAAATCCTAATATACACAAAATAAGAAAACAGTATAGACCANCATATAGATCTATTATGTATGCAATACACATAAATTAATGTTTTGGCTGTCCTCTCCACTGTTTTTCTGAGCATTTTAATTCAAACTCCATTGTTTTAATTAATAAAAATTGTTATATTGATTAGAAGATCATTGATAGCTTTAGAAAAATTTAGTTCACTTACATAGAAGTATTAATACAATGTCTGACCTGATTGCAAAGAGATGACTACACAGAACCCAAGACAACTACGAAGAGATTATGTGTGACTGTCTTACTCAAACATTGGCTCTTCCATGGTGAGCTCATAGGAGTAGCACCTTTTAGTTATTTTACTTCTTTAAATTTAAGGTTTAGAATTTGAATGGGTCTTTACTGTTCTTTTATTCCCAATTGTAGTATCCAATACAATGCTTAGTAGTTAAATACCTAATTAATTTTATTTTTCTGATCTTGGTGACATTAATATTCCCTTTTGGTGTATTAACACTTTCATCTGTTGGATAGTACTCTGCATTGTTAATAACAAACTTATGATATTTATGATACCTTCTCTCTGTTCATGAATTATCAAAATGGTAAAGAAAATGTCCAAAATTGGATAATAGTGTTGGAATGGAACTGCTGATTCAGGCTAGGGCATTTCCTTCTATCTCACAATGTTTTTCTGAAGTCTCTAAGAGAAAATGAGGTAATAGTTATCCTGAGGTCTTACATCTGAGAAGGAGAGATTAGNAAAAAATGTTCTTATAACTCATAATGACAAAGTAATAATCAGTAGCTATGGTTATAGCTGTGTCACAGCTATTTCCTCACTAGGGCTGTTCACTCTTCCTTCTTTGTGTAGTAAAGGAATCCTACTAAGTGCATACCAGACACTCTTCTTGAGGCTAGGATGGAGCAACAGGCGAGCCCCAAATTCCTGCTCTTGTGCATCTTTTACTAGTGGTTGATAGAAGTCATCCCATTCTTTTCATTTTTACAATTTTATTATTTTATTATAGATGAGAATATTGAGTCACAGACAGCCAAGTCTCTTAAGCCAAGGGACATATGAGTAGGATGTGACATTCGGCATATGAACTCAGGTGGACTGGCTTCATGAGCCATCCATAGCATGATGCTGTTTCCAAATCAAACACCACAGCTTGTGTTATAGTCACATTTTTATGTTCCATTTCAGTTTCTTGGCTTTGTTATTAAGGTGAAACCACACAGGACAAAGTAGGTCTGTACCACATATTGTAGCCCATTTCCAGAAACCCTCAGATGGAGAGTAGAGGGACATTTTTGTTCTCTAGCCAGTCACTGGTATATTAGCTAAGATCCTTGATGTGACAGTGATCTCTTGTGTGTGTGTGTGTGTGTGTGTGTGTGTGTGTGTGTGTGTGTGTGTGTGACAAGATGTGGCTAGTGCCAACATGGGGGCATTTTTGTTCCTGGCACTAATCCTTTGAGCTGTGTAATTGATGTGCGCTGAGACAAGGCAATATCAAACTGGATTCTGGGTTGAGAATGATTGGCTTTTTAAACCCCACACATATAAGCACTCAATTTAATTAAAAAGTGAAAAATTTTTATAGGGGAGGGAAGATGAGGAAGCAGAGTAAAATTTGCACAATCCTTTTATTAATTGAACATATTGGGATGCAAGGTGTGTGGGTACCATCCACATAACAGGGCTGAAGCTGTGAGAAACCAACAATATGGAAATCACGATGCTGCTTTTTAAAACAGAGTTCTTCTTTCTCCTTCCATAGAGAATACACCAACTGGTCAGGTGTTTGACTTCCAAAGGTGAAACAGTTAGTCAGCACTTGGAGTCAACTTGCTTCTGCTATCAGAGGTTCCATTCTTAAGCATATGCCCCTGTCCTAGTGAGAACTATTAAATATGAGTGTGAAGGATATTGTAAAATCAGATCTCAGAGACCCTAAATTGCAAAGTCTTCTAAGCAAGAATTAATGAATATAAACTACCATGCAGAACTCTGAAAGTAATTCTACAGTAACACATTGTAGGAATTTGTGAAGAAAGTGGAGGTGATTCTTGATTAGGTGTGTGAACTTTTTAACTCAGGAGCCATTTTGTCACCATTGCTTTGAGACTCAAGACACACCCCCTGTGCAGCCCTCTCATCAGCCTGTATTCTGAGCATAACAAACTGTTCTACTTCTTGCACAGCTCAAAGAACATTTTAAAATCTTGACTGGAAACATGAACCCAAGGACAAACTCGTAAGAAGTGGATATAGTAAGAATTATGGGGAGATTAACTATAATATTTGTCACTAGCCATTAGTGGAAAAAAATCATGGAATGGATATGAATTTGTGTGTATTTTAGAATAAACAGAGCACTGATTTATCATGAATCTTCAGTAATGTATGAGTTTAAATTATGTTGGTTTAATTTAATATAGATTTAGTATGAGATATATTAAGTCAGTTTAAGACATATGTAAAATTGTTTTGTCAATATTTCAGTGACTTCTGGCCAAAATTTCCTTTTTCCCACAAGTAGCTTTTTCCTAAGTTAATAAANATTTATTTTTAATGAACATATAATTATACATATTTAAGTGGTAGATGTGAATTTTGGAAATGTGTTCATGTTGTATCAGAGTGTAATGATTAAGTCAGAGTAATTAGCATCTTGACTAACTCAGACTTCTATCATTTCTTGTGACAAGAACATTTGGAATTCTTTCTCTTTTTAAATAACCAAACATCACAAAATAAAATATAATAAAGAAAAGCCATCATATTGAAGTTGGACACAGCAACCCAACAGGAGGAAGAGTCTCAAGAGCAAACACAAGAATCAGAGACCCAAACGTTCTCATGCTCACAAGTCCCATAAAATTACTAATCTCGTGTGTGTGTGTGTGTGTGTGTGTCTGTGTCTGTGTCTGTGTCTGTGTCTGTGTGTGTCTGTGTATGCAAAGTACATGTTCCAGGTCTGTGTAGGTCCTATGCTTGATGCTTCAGTTTCTCTGAGTTCATAAGCATCTTGCTTAGTAGATTCAAAGGGCCTTGTTGTCCTGGAGTCCTCCATCCGCTCTGTCTTATACTCTTTCTGACTCCTCTTCCTTGGGGTTCTCTGAGCTCTGAAGGGAGGGATTTGATGGAGACATTCCATTTAGACTATTTCTCCATTTAATATCTGGCTCTGAGTTTCTGCATCTGTTCCCATCTGCTGCTGGAGGACACTTCTCTGATGCTGACTGAATAAGGCACAGATCTATGAGTATTGCAGAATATCATTAGGAGTCATTTTATTGATAGTTTTTTCTTTCTTTCTTTTATACCAGAAGTGTTTGGTTTTACCCTAGGTCTCTGGGCTATCTAGTCTCTAGTTCTCGGTTACCCTAGTAGTGTCAGGTAAGGGTTCCATCTCATAGAGTGGGCCTTAAGTCAAATCAGACATTGGTTGGCTACTACTACAAATTCTGTACCACCATTGCCCTAGCATATTTGCAGGCAGACAGATTGTAGGTCAAAGGTTTTTTGGCTGGGTTGAGGTTTACATTTCTTTCTTTCTTTTTTTTTTTTGGTAGCTTTCAGAGTACCTTCCTTCACCAAAGACATTAGAAGGTAGGTGTGAAGGCTCCATGTAGGCACCAGCTCAACTTCTCCATGTTCAGTGAGTTGTGTGGGTGTTGTCCTCAGCAATAGGGCCCAACTGTCAGTTTGTAAAAAGCAATCCATTGTCTTAACAACAGTCTGGGTGTTTAGGGAATTTCCATGGAACCCCTTGGACCAACAATTCAACTGAATGCAACCCAGTCCCACTACTGGAAGCCTCACTTGGTGACAAGAGATGGCCAGTTGAGACTCCATATCCCCATTAGTAGAAGACCTCATAAAGATCACCTTCATGTATTTTAGAAAGTTTCCACCGTACTAGATTTCCAAATCATCCCTAAATGCCCCTCAATTCCAGCCCTCTCTCCCTCTACCCTATCTCTCCTCCCTGATCCTACCTGTTTCTTCTGCTCCCCTCCTCACCCACCCCCAGTTTGCCCATAAGAGCTATTTTATTTTTCCTTCCCTAGGAGATGCATGCATCCTTCCTAGACTCCTCCTATTTACCTAACCTCTCTGGGTCTATGGATTGTAGATTGGCTATCATTTACTTAATTGCTGATATCCAACTATAAGTGAATACATACCATATTTCTCTTTCTGGGTCTGGGTTACCTCACTCAGTTTTTTTCCCTAGTTCAGGCATTCCCTTGCAAATTTCATCATGTCATTGTTGTAAGAGCTGAGTAATACTCCATTGTGTAAATGTACCATATTTTCTTTATCCATTCTTCAGTTTCTGGCTATTATAAATAAAGCAGCATTGAACATGGTTGAGCAAGTGTCCTTGTGGTAGGATGGAGCATCCTTTGGGTGTATGCCCAAGAGTGATATAGCTGATTCTTGAGGTAGATCAATTCCCAACTTCCCAAGGAACCACCATATTGATTTCCAAAGTAGCTGTACAAGTTTGCACTCCCACCAGCAGTGCAGGAGTGTTTTCCTTGTTCCCCATTATTGATTTTAGCCATTTTGACAGGTGTAAGAATCTCAAGGTAGTTTTGATTTGCATTTTCCAAGGTCACTAAGGAAGTTGAATGTTTCAAGTGTTTCTCAGCCATTTGAGTTTCTTCTTATTGAGAATTCTCTGTTTAGATCTTTCTCCCATTTTTAAAATGAATTATTTGTTTTTTGATATTTAGTTTCTTGAGTTCTTTATATATTTTGGATATCAGTCCTCTATCAGATGTAGGGTTGGTACAAATCTTTTCCAATTCTGTAGTCTGCTGCTTTATCTGAATGATGGTGACCTTTGTCTTACAGGATTATTTCTTCAAGCTATATTTTAGTANACATTGCATTACTGTTAGCTACAGTCACCTGACCCATGACTGACATCAGTACTCATCCTTCCCAGGCTCCTTACTTAATCAACTTCTCACCCTGCCGCCATTCTATGACTTGTTTCTTCAGNTCAACTTTTGAAATGAGACATGTATATGAGATCCTATGGCATTTGTCTCCCCTATCCCAAGCCCAAATAGTGATTCCTGTCATTTGCAGAGTTGTGGATGAACCCGGAGGACAGTATGTCAAAGGAAGTTTCTCTTCTTCATGGATGTGGCTTTGTCTTATGATTCAGATACAGAATGTAAAAGCAAATCTATTTCCCCCTTTACTTCATTAACTATTACTTGACTCTTCCCAATTCCTACAGATTTATTGCCTCATCCTGGAGACAGGTGCTTCTACTCCCTTTATGTGTTGGTTCCTATTGCCCAGTTCTGACTCTATGTAGAATAGGATGGTTGCTATAGTCTTTCCTGAGTCATTGTGCTTCATGCTTAGATAAATGACATTGACACTTGGCTTCAAGAAACATACAAGGCACCACAACATCAAAAGAAGGATGACCACATTCTTAAAAAGAATGTTTATTTGAATTAGCCATAGTGCATACAAATTTAGTTTTATATGAGGAAAAAGCATAGAGTATGAAATGATGACAGCTTCAGGGAGTTTAGGAACAACAGAATAGATGCATTCCCCAATTTACAGTAGTATCTGGACATCATTTTAAATGTTTAAAAATATATAATGCTTTCATTCCTTGACAATTTTGTCCATGCATAAAATGTGTTTTGATCATACCCACTACCCACTCTTCTACTGAATTCCTCTAAAGGCCACTCCCTGTCTCCAGCTCCCCTCCAACTTCTTTTCTTTTTGTATCCATCCTTTCCTTCCTTCTTTCCTTCCTTCTTTCCTTCCTTCTTTCCTTCCTTCCTTCCTTCCTTCCTTCCTTCCTTCGTTTCTTTCTTCCTTTCTTTGTAACCTACCAAGTCCAATTTGTGTTGCCTATATACTCATAGGTGTGGGGTCATCATGTCTGAAGATATTGGTTTTCTCCAATCATTCCCCAACCTCTGGCTCTTTAACCTTTCTGGCTGTTCTTCACCGATAGTCTCCGAACTTTCGGGGCAACAAAGGTGATATAGATGCTCCATTTGTGGCTAAGCATCCCAAATGCACTGATTCTTTGTACTTTAGCTAGTTGTGAGTTTCAGCAAATCTGCAGTCCANTCCACAAAGAAATATCTCTGATGAAAGCTGCACTAATCTACCAATATAAATTTAGAGAGAACTCAGTACTTGAGCATAATCATAGTAGGTTCACTCATGGAGGCTATGAGATTCCCTGCAATGGATTACTGGATAACTTTACAGTACCAGGCATGTGTTTCCTGTGTAACAAACCTTAAACCCAAGCAGAAAATATTATGTGTTACTCCCATAACATTCATGCCACTATTGTACCTGTAGCATATCTTGCCATACTGCTCATTATCATAGTAAACTTTGAGATACCACCTTACACCTATCAGAATGGCTAAGATCAAAAACACTGAGGACAGCTTATGTTGGAGAGGATGTGGAACAAGGGGAACACTTCTCCACTGTTGGTGGGAGTGCAATCTTGTACAGCCACTTTGGAAATCGGTATGGTGGTTTCTTAGAAAACTGGAAATCAATCTTCCTCAAGACCTAGCTATACCACTCTTGGGCGTATANCCAAGGAATGCTCAATCATACCACAGGGACACATGCTCAACTATGTTCATAGCAGCATTATTCGTAATAGCCAGAACCTGGAAACAACCTGGATGCCCCTCATTATCATAGTAGACAAAGTTCACATCTTGGAAAGACTTTCTGAAATTTTCCTACACTATCCTGTATAGTGACTTCAAATACTGTGAAAGACAGCAAAATAGGAATCTCCCTGGTCAGTACTAGCTTGATTTCTCCACATCCTGTTACCAAAGTGTGTGATGTCTTCAGTAATAGGGTCTTTCCTTCAATTTTTTGGCGGGTAGCTATATATTAGTTACTTTTTGATGCTGTGAAAAATGACATGACTATATTTTTATTTTTTTTCTATTTTCAATAAGAAAGATTTATTTATATATGTACATATATACACACATATTTAATGAAAGAGATAACAAAATATATTTCACAGACTTACTGTGAAGATTAAATGAGGTAATATCTATGGCATTAAGATGCTTANTAAATATAACTCATGCACTTAAAGTTAATTGTTATTAGCTCTTCTTAAATGATGCTTGAGGGAAGATACATTATACTAGGTTGTTGAAATCACACCTGAGCAATTGTTTACAGAATACAGTTGTTGTGTTGAGGCAGAAACTTCTCACAAACTTCTCATGACTATATTTTTAAATGACCTAAATATATTGGCTCTTCAGCAATAGGACCTTATCATCAGGTTGTGGCGAATAACCAATAGGCTATGATGTTGGGAGTGTGGTCTATGGAGCCCTTTTTGCCAATGACTCAATGAAATACACATATAACCCATTTCTAGCACCAGAGGGTTTACTTCGATAGCATAAGATGTTTAGTTGGGGCACTATCTTTATTAACATAAACATATATTTGAAAGAGTCCATTTTTAATATTTGTCGTGACCATATACCTNGTGGTAAGAGATGCACATCCCAGCTTTGGACTTCTCACACTCCTCCTTCTGTTTCAAGCTTACAAACGTCACTTGATTCTCTGGCTACAGCCTATTTCATATTATTTCCTAGCAACTTTATGTTTAGGATTTGCATTTGCAACATCTTTTCAAAGGTTTGCCCATGGGTTATAAAGCCTTTAAACTCAAGGGTAATGGGATCTGAAGGCAAGAAAGCAGGCTGGAGCAAACAAATTCCTGTGCAGCTCTTGGTTTTGAAGTTTGCATCCCAATCAGTCTATGAGGAGGGGTTCCTTCAGTACTGACTGCACAGTGACATATGTGACTTGGCTCTGCCAACACTTCAGCGTCTTNTCTAGGGACTGTCCTGGCTAGTTTTATGTCAACATGACATAAGCCAGAATTATCCAAAAGGAGGGAACCTCAATTGAGAAAACGATATCCNTATGATCCANCTGNAAGGCATTTCCTTAACTAGTGATTAGTCGGGGAGGGACCAGCTCATTGTGAGTAGTGCCATTCTTTGGATGCTGTTTCTGGGTTCTGTAAGAGAGTAAGATGAGCAAGCCTGTAAGCAGCACCTCTCTATGGCCTCTGCATGAGCTCCTGCTTCCAGGTCCCTGCCCTGCTTGAGTTCCTGTCCTGACTTCCTTCAGTGATGAACAGCAATATGGAAGTGCAAATCAAATAAATCCTTTGCCCACCAACTTGCTTTTTGGTCATGGTGTTTCATTACAGAAATAGAAGCCCTGACTGACTAAGACAGGCTCTAAGTCTGTGATTTAGAGATTGATGTTGTGTGAACACATTCATGTGGCAATTGAGCTTATAACCTTGAACTTATTAAAAATCTTCCATTGAGTGCATTATTGACAGAAAAGGCCAAAAGGGGGGATTGACAAAAACAAAAACATGTTTCAGAATGATAATGTTTTTAAAACAAAGAAAGATGGTATTATGGTGGTTAATAAACTTTCAGGCTGTTTTGCTCAAAGTGAGATTTGAATTTATGCTGATCAAATTTGTTAAAGATAAAGTTGACTGCTGTCTCCTGGTCAGGGCAGAGGTTCTGTTGGGAAAACACTGCATTCTTTTAAATTACAGCAAAAATTATTGCTTCTATATTACCCACTCATTTCTTCATTTTTACTATTCCCCAAGGCCACAGTTCCAATAAGGCCAGGGACAGAAAAGTCTGATGAGTAATCCAGCCCATTTCAGCAGACAGAAATTTGTTTGAAAAGTAGAACATAATCTTCCATATTGCTTTGCAATTGCTTTTGGAGTCATTGTCCTTTATGACAGATTTATGGGAATGCTTTGAGCTGTGCAGTTATTTGGATCTAGGATTTTCTGTATAATCATTAAGAAAGAGAACAGGAGGGATAAAGATAAGAGAATCATTTGAATGTGAAGCAGTGGGGCCTGCTCCAACACAGTCCCCATAAGCAGGACTGTAATTTGTACAGAGAGGGCCAGCTAATTTTGGCATGTGACCTGACTGCAGACAGTGTTCTCAGTTCCCGAAAAAAAAACCATCTGCCAGATGCACACTGCTGTTAATTAGATGCTGGACCAGATAGAAGTTGATAGATGCAAATTCATACAAACCAGAGGGGAATGACAAGTCCTCTTTGTATGCAAGTGATAGGATTGCTATGGAGGTTTTGTTTGTTTTTTTAACATCACATGTATGCTTATGTTTGCGAAGGAGCTATGACCTTAATTCCAATTCATCCTTCTGACCGCTTCCCTGATTCACCATCTGAGATAAGGGTTCAGTCAAAAGCATAGGCCNCAGTCTGTAAAGCTGCTTCCAATAGCTAAAAGGTTAGCTTGATCACTGGTTATTGTGATCTCATCATTTGATGTTGCCTGGAATGCCATGTGCAGGGACTTTCTTTAAGAATGAGGCACTGTTAAGGCTAATTAGCCATCAGCTGGCATTTGGGACTCCTAGGCTGAAGGTTTACTAAGTGGGACAGGTCATTTAATGTGGATGTTAATGTAAGTTTTAGTTGTCCATTAAAATATTTCCTGCTTGTGAGGTTTGCTATACCCTTTTAAGGAATAAAATAGTCATATAGCCCCATAGAAATACCAAACAGTCTGTGTTTTACCAATGTACAAGTGTCTATCAGTGGCTTGTAATGACAAGGCTTTGCTCCAACTCACACTACACACTTGTGTTCATTGTAGAATGTTAGAGACCCTAGTCAGAGGGAAGAGGATTTTAGATCTCATGTGCAACTAATTGCTTTTGATTGCAGATAATGCATGTATTCATATTTTGGAGTGGGGAGGCAATAATCACTTGGCCCCAGTAGACTATCTTAGAAGAAGCTCATATCAGTTCCCTAGGGCTACTGGGCAAACACAAAATAGGAAACATAAAGCAACAGAAATTGTCATTTCATAGATGTTTGCTATACATCTGGCATCTAGGTGTTGGTAGGTTAAAGTCTTCTGAAGACTGAGTGAAGATTTATTCCACACCTTGATCCCTGTTTTGTTTTTTGGTGATTACTGATAATCTGCGGCCTTCCTTGTCTTGGGGAAATGTCACTCCAATCTCTGCCTCTGTTTGTATGTGCTGTTCTTTGTGGGGGGGCAGTGTCCAAATTTTCTACTTTTTAGGGAATTAATATCCACCTTAATTGGTATTATTTAGGTTTATTTCATCTTTTTTTGAGGCAAGGTCTCTCTTTGTTAGGCCTGGTTGCCTTGGAACTCACTAAGTAACC
The DNA here is from genome assembly GCA_001675575.1 of Neotoma lepida. Taxonomy (NCBI): domain Eukaryota; kingdom Metazoa; phylum Chordata; class Mammalia; order Rodentia; family Cricetidae; genus Neotoma; species Neotoma lepida. The sequence goes on from LZPO01117173.1 coordinate 143,722, forward strand.
CAGAACAGCCTTGTACTCATGTCTGTCCTCCTGTATAAGCCTCCCAAGTGCTGCAATTATAGGAGTTAGCCACCATCGTTGGCTGTAATTCTTTTAATAGCTCCAATGACCCTTTGTTGGTCATATTGCTTAGGAAACAAAATTAAACCAATAGTAGGGCCACTAAGGTNAAGTTGGGCCCTAGAATTAAAATGGAGACACAGAAAGAGATAGTAAAGAATGCCAGTGGTTCTGTATTCATTTTGAAGTTTAAAAAGTGTTACACTTGTGAAGTTTGCTTGGAGATTAAGAAAAGCTAGATCTTAGTAAACCAAGACATGGGAGATGGTGGCTATAAACCACTTAGATTGACAAACTAATAATATTTTAACAATAAAGATAGCATTGGGGAAAGGCTATAAGAATTTGATGCTCGCAATGCTTTGAGGTGACCACTTTCTTCTTCCCCCTTGTGGGAATATTAAGGAGGGATTTTATGCTAACAGGTGCCAACATACATACCAAGTTTACCTAACTGGAACTTTTTGCATGGGTTCTAAGTATCTTCTTAGCACTGACTGTGACAAGACTTCTTAGAAATGAGTAGGGTAANATATTTCAAGACCAGGGCTGACTCAGTATTTATTTATGATAAAGCACCAAGAATCATTTGATTGCAATGATGACAACAAATAAGGATGAATTAAAAATTTGTTAAGCTGCTAGTTTGGTTGGCCATCTCTGCACACCCTCCCATCATGATCTCTTAGTCCCTTGCTCATAGAGGGCCCCCTGTCTCCCATTGATAGGGCTCCTGAGATCGGTTAAGTGTCCTCAT
>LZPO01117174.1:75152-104433 GCA_001675575.1 Neotoma lepida
TGGAATTAATCCAACACTCTTCACTTTAGCCTCAGGCAAACTCTTTGGACAAGGGAAAAAAGCAGCCACTTTCATCACTAAAATGTCACAAGATCAGTCTCTAGGCTGCATACTAACATTCTTCTATGAAATCTCTTGATCCTCACAGTTCATCAAATCACATTCAGNACCACTGTCTTCCATGGCTCATTAAGCAGTGCTTAAATCATTCCACTGCTTTCCTAACCCAAAGTACCAAAGTCCATATTATTCCAAATAAAAGCATGGTCAGGNCTATAACAGCAATATCCCACTCCTGGTACCAACTTCTGTCTTAGTTTGAGTTTTTATTGCTGTGAGGAAACACCATGACCATGGTAATGCTTGTAAAGAAAACATTTAATTGAGAGTAGCTCGCTTACCGTTACAGAAGTTCTATCCATTATGTTCATGAAGGGGAGCATGGAAGCACGGAGGCAGATGTGGTGCGGGGCTGGGAGAGCTACATCTTGCAGGCAATAGGAAGTTGACTGCCACACTGAGGGAAGCTTGAGCAAAAGAGACCTCAAAGCCCACCCCCACAGTGATACACTTCCTCACACCTACTAAGAGAGCCACTCCCTTTGGAGGCCGTTTTCTTTCAAACCACCATACTAAGTATAAAATAAAAAGTCCCCAAAACATAATTTTAAATGAGATAAACTTTTCCCCACTTTTCACATCATAAACCCACCCTGACCAAAACACATGGCTACTTATGTGCTAATTTTATCCAATTAAAAATAAAATAAAAAATTTCAGTTCCTTTGACTTCTAGAAATATTCAGCTAATCATTAGACACCATACACNGATGTCATATCTTACAGTACTGATAAAGAACATTTCAATTATTACACCCACCTCCAAATAAAACTATCACTATCCATATAGACAAAGATATAAAGTTAAAGAATGTCCCGTGTTGGTGATGGTGGACAACAGACNCACCCATGACATGTTGGTAGGAACAAAAATGCTACTAATAAGAATATATGNACTCCTAGTATGAAAAAATAGCCTGCATGTCCACCTAATTAAATGACCAAACACACAAGAGAAGACTACTGTCTACTAAAAAACACACACATGAGCAAAACAGGTAAGTACAGCAAATTGTTCCAGATGTTTTTACATAAAAACAACATCCACAGATCACTTAATCATACAAATAGCATGGTTGTATAAAACATGAAGAGGGTGTGCATGCATGTGTATGTGTGTGTGTGTGTGTGTGTGTGTGTACATATATAGATATATAGATATAGAGAGAAAGGAGAGGGAGGGAAGGGGGAGATACGCTTATACATGTACAGAGAATTATGGAGGGCAGCATGTGGATGGGTTCATAGTGGTCATCTCTAGAAATAGGTCTGGTACAAGAGTTGANGAGATATTCTCTTTTTGCTGCACAGCCTCTTCTGCTGTTGAGATGTTTTTACCATGGGAATGGATAATGCATCAATCATACAATGAGAAAATGAGTTATCCAAAAGAAGGTGATAGTAAAAATTATACATACATTAGATCCTCTGTATCTAAAAGCCTGCTTGCTTAGCTCTGTGCTAGTCTGGGTAGNATTGAGCTCTACTTGGAGATTCTACTCTTGTGTGCTAAATTATCCATTCAATTCTAAGTTGTCTACCCAAAGGAAGGGGCTAAATATAAAATCATGCTTTGTAAATTGCCAGAATTAGAGCAAAATTCCATAGCCCCCAAGAAAAACTCTCAAATCAAAGGGTCTTTCCCCGCAAAGGAACTGTTTAAAGCTTCTGAAAGAAATGGCCTCCCTTGGCCTTCTACCTCCCCTCTCTCTCACACACATAGCCACCCCTTGCCATCTCCTTCACAACTTGCCTTAAAATTCTGCTCCGAGCAGGAGAAATGCAGATCCCAAATCTGCACATCTTCAGTGCTCACTTGAGATCAAGTGTGCATATTAAGCAGTGAACAAGCTGTCCTTGTGGTAAGCACACTGGGGAAATCAGGCAGAAACCTCATGGTTTTTATCCATCCATCCATCCATCCATCCATCCATCCATCCATCCATCCATTCAGCTGCCACGGGAATGTAGGAACCACTTCCAAGCACTGGGAAGGCATCTGCCTGTACTTGGTATGTGAGGAGGTGCTACAAAGAGGAAGAGTGTTTGGGGGGAGCAATAGTGTCTGTAGGTGGGCCTGACGATCCCCAGGCAAAAGAAGNATTTAGCTTTTTGTTTTATTTTTCTTGTCTCAAATGATTAGTTGTCAAATCCAATGGAGTCTTCTTCATGCATAGTGAGTGATACAGAGGCAGACGTTGTTCTTGTGTGCTCAGAATCACAAAGCATCCTAAGAGAAAGGGCATCCATCCACACTTCCAAAGCACTCTTCACACAATAACCGTGTCCCATCTCCACTGTAATGCTTGACATTCTTCTACAGTAACCTTTCCCAGAATAAGTCACATTCGGTCACTCTACCCAAAGCCTTCTCATGTGGGCNGGTCCTTCTACCTACAGCCCTGACCTACTGAGCTCCCTGGGACTCTAAGGCCTCACCTCACCACAGTTCTCACCATTTTAATGAGTTCGGTTCACCCCTATGATTCATGTTGGGTTTCTGACTCAAGCCAGGAACAGTGACCTCATGAGTGCCCAGGTTCAAACCCATATATGACTTCTTTTCCAACCAGTTTGGGAAACCTAGATTTTTGTTTAATTGCAGCCAGCTTCCTGCTACTGTGTTCCATCAAGTCTCCCCAAANTTTCACCCTTGTTATCTTGCTGTCAAATACACACACTCCCTCATATGCAGAGAGAGAAAAGGGAGCACACAGACTGACATACATACAAAAAGACGTACACATACCCAGAAGTACGTACACATATTGACCTTAACTCCTGGAAAAATAACCTTTAGGGTACTGAAATGTGGAAGGTTGATTCCTTTTCCTTAATTAGCATACATTAGGTAGGGAAATGAAGCCTTTCCAAAGTAATCTGTAAAAAGGAGAGTCTTCTCNTAAACCACCCCACCCCCCACCCCTCACCCCCGCTTTCAGTTTTTAATTCCCTAAAAGGCATCCTTCAAACAAAGTTCCACTGAGGATTTGTTGTTCATCTGAAACCTAAGTCCTAGCTTCTGACCCTACATCTGTGAGTAACNGTGTGAAAAGAGAGACTTGTTGGTGGGAACTCAAGTGTACAGACCTTTTCTTTGCTGCCTCTCCTGGGGATAGCCGCAAGAAAAGGTTCAGTCTCAAATTTTAAGTTGGCATAGACTTGTTTCTTTCTTGTTTTCTTTAATTTCATTAATTATCCTAAGGACATTCAAAAGAGCCATATCTGGAGTCATGTCACTTCAGAGGAAGGCTTTGCCATCGCTGGTGGTGCCACTTGTAGGCTGAGCTGTCTGGGGGTGTGTCTGGCACTGAGTGGTATCCATATGGACCATCAGGGACAGCCAGAAGGAGGCATTCCACGGGGCTGCATCACCCTCTATTGTACCCACTTTGCATCTACAGCTCATAGAGTGCCAGGTGCCTGGTATCCCAGTGGCATTTCCCATCACCCATCTCCCCACAAGAGTAAGACATCACTGCTCCTTTGATGATATGCCAGGTTTTTATTGAAACCCAGAATGCTATAGTTTTCAGATATGTAAATTAACTTTTATGGCCTGTAAAACATTTCTCTCTGGGAACTTTTGCTTGTACTTCTAGTACATTTTAACCCAGTGAGGTAATGTCCATGCATTCTTGGGGTCAAGAGGCTAGGAAGTACATCCGGATACATCCCAACCATTACCATGACACTAGGCAGGCTTCACCCAAACCTTTCTGGACACAAGTGAGAATCCNATCTTCACAGATCACCAGGAGAAGACTGAGCTACCCCTCTGGGTAGCTCACTCCAGCACCGACTCCCTTCAATACTGTCATGATCTCCGTACTCCACAAGAATGTTCCATGCCAGACTGCTATGAACTTTAAAACCCCAAATTTGAATATTTGGGACCAGATGTCACAAAGCAGTCTGATTGTCAACACATTGTTTAGCCGCTATTGAAAAATGACATTTCAAACCAAACACTGACACTCACCCTTGGGGTCGGGCCCAGTCACACAGCTTCATTTTATAATAAGTTCCTGGGCAGCAGTCTCCCTTAGGATCCCAGAACATCTTAGATCTGGTCATTATTAAATGGAGAGGATCTATAGGTGTCCTGTCCATTTTCTTGGTCCTTAAAATCACAACAATCATGCCCTTTCTGTAATTTGTACCAGCAAGACAGAACCTGCCAGGGAAAGTGAGCACTGTGCTTCCTGGGGAGCACTCACCACCCCCCACATACACACAAGGGACACACACACACACACACACACACACACCTTTGAGTCTCTGATTTGTTCCTTTGGTTTTTGGAAAGGGAAGCTTTAAAGACCTCCTCTTCCTGGGTTTCTCATCCTCAGTGCAGAGCAGGAACCTGTATAGTCTCCACAAAATNCATCACATTTTGGCATGTGAAGATCCACAGGGCATTCTCCAGTTTGAAGCAAAATATGCGCCTCCCTTCCTTTAAGCTATTTCCCTTGGCAAAGNGGAANGTCAGAGAGACTGGACTGGTCATGGAAACCCTGACCCAAGAACTAGTGTGAGCCTCAGACAAGACACAGCTCCAGAGAAGCAGTGCACACGGTCATTGTCTGAGATGGAGAGCCTGAAATTGACACCATATGCACCGGAGGAGTGATTGCTCCAAGGGGTGGGGGAAAGAAAAGCCACATGTCAGAACATTTTAGCAACACCTAATCCATCTCGAGGTTATAAATAAATATGATGCGTCTTTAAAAACAAAAGTTGAAAATTCTTTAACTAGATTGCTTCTGTGACAATCCTTCAGGCAGAAGTGGACTTTATTAGGGAGACAACAGGAATAAGGAGAAACNCATAACAACTTTTATGGTATATTTTACATGATTTTATTTTTTTTGCAGTAAATAAAGTGGTTATAGGGCTCCAAGGAAAAGGGCCCAGATGTTAGAAAGTTGTGTGAAATTTAGGGGAAACAAGCTGTAAAAAACACAGCCATAAAATAGGCTGTCAGTGCCACACATCTGGACAATACAGCTGTATGTTCCCAGTGCCTGTCGTCACCCAAAGAAAACTCAATAACCTCATTTCACCCCAATTAGTCCACATACCAACAGGATCAGCATTAAGCTGCAAGGGGGGTGCAACATTCATATGGTGCCCTGTGTCAAGTAGCTTTTATCTTTCACTTGGATTTGGTCACCAAGAAATAAGAGACTGCCAACATAGTCATTTCCACTATTCTAAAACTCGATTCTATTATAATGTCCCAATAAGTCAAAGTTTGACAGTTTGAACTACNGGCTATGCCAAACAACAACAGACTTTCTGTAGCATGAAAGTGACCCGTCAATCATCCCAGATGGGACCCTGCCTGAGTCTACTTAGCATAATTCTGGTCGTCTGGCACCATTGTACAAAGTGCTTGCCACCTTGTGGGAGACAAAGCTGATAATGAAACAACCCAATCTCAGTGGCACTTGGCACGTTTCCCATGTATGTATTTTGCCAGTAACAACCTGTCTTTGAATTAAGACAAATATCACAGAACATAAAGAAAGCACCGTGTCATCCTCTTATCTTGTATCAAAGACTGTATCAAAGATTGTAAAATGTCACCTTTCCTAATAATTGTGTTTCTTTATAGGTGTTGATGGCAGCAAAAACAATTATGGATAGTGGAGAAAAACTTACCTTACCATTGATAGGGAAACTCTTGAAATTTCAACTTCTCCAGGTTAAATTAAAGGACCAGCAGAGACGAGAGAATGAAAAGAAGGTACCGTATGGCACATGGGCCCCCAGAGTTCAGCTAGTAGTGGGTGAAACACAGCTAAAGATGTTCCGCCTTCCTAAGCCACTATAGCCTGTGACTTGGCAAACCTAAAAGTCACCTCTTGTCCTTAGGGAAGGAGCTACTCACAGATGTGTTTGAAGAATTGTGATAACATTAAAATAAGTCCCGCCATTTGTGAAAATGACAACATCCAGGTCATGTAATCAAGGTGGTTTTAAGGTAGAATACTTAAAGTATTGTAGCAATGATGGGACTCAGGAAAGAGACAGAGTCACAGCAAGTAAATATAAAAACAAGAGGGCAGAATCCTCAAGTCAGGATCTCACTACTTAAATTATCTGAGATGTTCACTCGGAGTGTTTATTAGAATGACAAACACCACTGCACTTTCATAGCAAAGTGACATTTGCAGTAGCAATCCATCATTCTTGTTTCCAGACCCTCTATTTGATCATTTTTTCACATATGGAAACTTTTCATTTACTTTGCCTATGGAAATCAACCAGCATGCTTTTTTAATTCACATTTGCATCTGAAAAAATATTTTAAAAAGCTTTCAGCAAAGTGATGCCCAATTCAGAGCCATTTGCTATGAGCATTACTTGAAATGAGAAATGCCTTCCTAAGTTTTCAAATCATGCTGAAATATTTTTGTGATGCCAAATGCTTCTATACGTATGTGTGTGATGAGTGTGCGCATGCATGTGTAAAATGGGTTGGAATGTGAGTCCTTTGTGACCTTAAGTAGAAAGGACAAAAACCCATTAATGGAAAAAGAAAAGGTAAATATATATTCCCATTATGTCTTCCTTACCTTTGAAAATTCTTTAGATCTAGGTATCCTATTGGATTGAACTCCTGACTGGATAGTTGTGGTGGCCATCAAGATGATGATGATGATGATGATGATGATGATGATGATGAGGAGGAGGAGGAGGAGGAGGAGGAGGAGGAGGAGGAGGATGACATAACTTTGTACTCACNATATAGGGCTCTATGCTTTTCTAAAAGAACCCCAAGAGCATTTTATTAGGGTGGCACACTCTGTACCCAGGAAAATTTCTGTTCACAGAAATGGTTGGTGTTTTAGTTTTCTATCTACTGATGCTCTTTCTATCATTGATCATAGATTTATACCTTAAGAAACACTAGGAGAAGTTAAGAGTTAACAGAAGAAAAATTAGACAATATGAAACTACTATAGCAATCTCTTCTGTTGTGTTTCAATGCCAATGTAATGGGAGAACTTGAATTATAAAAGTGAAGTGTGAGTTTAGTAAAACGCCCACACCTGTGCACAGACGAACAGCATGCTGGGGTGTCACCTTATGTGTTTGCTACCCGTTATAATTCAGTAATTGTTTACTACAATATTTTCAGATTTCAGTAAGCAATCTTCAAATAAAAATAGAATATCCTAGACACTTGGGAATTTTTAGTGCATGAAATGACATAAAATATGCTTGTGTTATTCTTTGGCTCGGCATTTCTCTGAATTGTGAACTATATTAACACCGTTAGGAGATTCTGAGCCTATGGAAAGAACCCTGATTTGCTTGTTGAAAATCTGAGTGTCTAATGAACTGTGGCTTGAACTTTAGATATTGAGAAAAAAAGCATGAGGCACAGTAAGAGAGCTCTGAGCAATTAAGAACCAACAATTACATAATCTAATTTAATGTCCTTATTATCAGTGGTTCCCAGAGCACGAGTCCCTTGTGTCTGAGTTGAAACCATCTGAGTAGGTGCTAAATAAATCGATGAAAACTGATTGGAATAGATTACTCCCTAGAAAGTCCTCCTCATAAATGTGAGATGAAAGGAGTTGTTTGCGAGGTGAGGTAATCTATGTACATTTCGGCAACACTGCCGGAGAGGTTAGTTGGAACAATTGAGGTTAATGCTTCTCAGCCAAAAGTCTGGCAGAGAGCAGAGTAAGCATGTATAACATGTAGTCTGCTCTAGCTAATGGAAGTGTGTTCACAGCGGGGAGGAGGGTTTTCTTCCTCTGCTGAACCCAGGAGAAGGCTCTGCTTTTGCACAGAGAGTGAGTCTTCAGCCTTTTCAACCTTGCCATTAAGTCTACAGAGATATTTGCTTTCATGTACTAATTCTCATATATTGCTTACATCTGTACAACCCCAAGAATGTTCTATATCTTCTGTGTTTCATTTTTGGAAATTTATTTTCTAAAAAACGAGTGCTTTAAAAAGAATTCCACAGCAGTAATTACAGAAAACATTAAGGGAAGGATGAGGACACAGATAACTAATGGAGTTAGGTGTCTCTTGTCTTTTTGCCCCCATGGGACAGATGTAATGTGTCACTAAATATTTGGTCTTAATTCCTCAATCAGAATTTTCTTTAAAAGTAAATAGTAAATTATACTTTCAAGTGCCAGATAGCAAAAAGATACTTCAGACTTGATTAAATTGAAGAACGTGCTGCAGTTGGATTCTGGCCGTTGCTTTTGCTTTCTGCTTTGAAAGAAAACTTGCTAGGTTATATATCATGAAAACTGTAAGAAAGAGATACTTTGAAGAAAAAATGTAAAACCTTTAGCATGTGGGTTCCTAGGATACATGTGACAGCTTCTAATTGTAAATAGGTTGAACCTGTTTGAAAACATTGATCTGTTTGGAAACACTTTACTAATGACTTCCAGATATATCAATATAGATACAGATATAGATATAGATGATATAGATTAGAGGCATGCTCTATTGTATAAACATTTCTAAGATTTTAGAACTTCTGAATATGATTATCCTGCATTATAATAGCAAATCAGACTGTTTATTGTGTCATAAAACTTGAGTGGGAGTGTTTGCTCAGAAACAAACTCCTTTATACCATTGTCTCAATGATCATTCTGCAGTTTTAGTCCTGCTGTTATCATCTGGTGTTAGTTCATCAACTCAGTAAACATTCGCAGAAACAAACATCTGTGGCCTCAGTGTACTGGGTGCAAGCACTCCCATAATATTCAGTATGGTTTTAAAACAAATCTCTTGGCTTTTGTTCTGAAACACTTTGCTTTAGCTATTATATGAATGTCTATTTTCACTCACTGTGGCTTCTAATGAACTCTAAATTTTGTGCTACATATTAATTATAAGCACTTACTTAACTGTGCATTAGATCTCAGATTAAAAAAACTAAAAGAAAATATTTAATGTTCAAAAAAGTTGAAAATGGATATGGCTACATTACAAAAAAAATCATTGGCCTTTGATATCATTGACCAATGTAAATGGAGTCTTCCATCCTTCAGAACTGAAATCAAAATATTTGCAAAGGCTTTCTGAAAAGATGCAAATATATTTTAATTGTGTCTGTCATGGATGAATTCAATCTGCTTGCATTTTTTTAGAATTTTATACCAAATGCTTTTGTATGAAAGAACAGTCCTTTCTGTTTGTAGCTTATGTACTGAGCGCATGTTGCCTTATTTTCATATGCACCAGAATGGGGGAAAGGCAGACATAAAGAACTATGGACTGACAGTATTCAGCAAAATTTTCACTAAAAAAATTAAAACAGCCTATTTTGATAATGCAGAGTAATGAAACCCACACGAGCCTCCTCCCAAAGAGAAACGAAGAGACGCCCCACGGACATTCTGCAGCTTCCCCAGTCAGAACCCCCAAAGCTGGAAATCCGCCATCAAAATGCCAGTTTTTGCGTGTGTTTTGTTTTAAAAGAAAGACCATGGGGACAGACCAGGAAATTACAGGCTGGTTAGTTTTGATTCAGTTGTGGTTAAATTCTTCAGAAACTATTTTAAGAAGTCAAACAGAGGAAGAGCAGGGGCTCTGTTTGGAGGGACCCGTGTGGTTCCAGGAAAGAAATAACTTGCCTCACTAGCTGGCTGGAATTCTTTGAGGCAGGATTATCAAAATGAAGATACAACCAACACAAATGGAAGATCTAAGGAACCCCAAACCCCAANAATCCAGGAGAAATAAATGGCTCCCCAGCTGGCCTCTGCAAAACAGAGCTGTGCTTTGCTGGCTGTTCTGATTTTTCTTAATGAAAACTTTTCATAGACCTCTAGAAAATTTTTAGAGGGAAAAAATAGACTAGCCTTTTAAAATAGCAATTAGCAATAGGTCGCTACTATTATTGGCCATTTCTCTATATTTTCAGACATGTTATATCATCTAATGTTTAAGTGATTTAGTGTGATTAGTACAATGAACCATTCCCAGTTTGCAGACGGTGAAACTGTGGGTTGTGGAAAGTTAAACATTTCTGAAGGCCAACAGGTATGCTCTCAGTAGTTAGGAGTCAAATCACAACCATCCGATTGAATGGTGTGTTGTTAACCACTGTGAACACCTCTCCGATGTGTCTCAGTAATTCTGTGATGGACTCTGGGCTCTCATGCAGCCAAATGCTGTCCAGTCATGTTTCCTCCGGACTCAAGGCTTTGCCAGCAATCTGCCAACAACCATCTGCTCCCACTAATTACTTTTCATATAACTTCCTGAGGTCCAATGTGGGGACAGTTGTCAAGAAAAGGAAGAAAACTCACCGAAGATACATACCATTGGGTTAACCAATCACTGATACCAAAGGCAATCATGACTTGATTTCTAATCCTTCCTTCCTTCCTAAGAAATCACACAGTCACTTGAGGAATGAAACTTTCTGAGATTATTTCACACACCCTAATGCCTTTTCCTTGTCCCTTTGGGTGGTTAACTAGGATATTATTAGTTTTCTTGATGCTAACGTCTCTCTGAGCCATGTATGATCCTGCAAGAGGTGTATATCACACCTGTCCCCCTCTCACCCATCACACACACCGACACTCCCATGTTTTGATTCCCTGAACTAGGAACTGCACCAATTACCTCCCATTCTTATTTGATCAGATGAAACAATACATCCCTAAGCATGAATTTTTTTTATTTCTGTATTTATGTGTACATGTGCTGGTACCTACAGAGGCCAAAAAAGGACATTGACCCCCCTGGAGCTAAAGTTATATACAGGCACTTGTGATCTGCCCAGTGTGGGTGTTGGGAACCAAACTCAGGCCCTCTGGAAGAGCAGCAAGTGTTCTTCACCTCTGAGTCATCTCTCTGGCCCCACTAAACATATATTTTCTTCACTCTAACACAGTGGTTCTCAACATGTGGGTCATGACCCCTTCAGGGGTTGAATGACCCTTTCACAGGGGTCACCTAAGACCATCGGAAAACATGGATATTTAAATTATAATTCACAGCAGTAGCAAAATTACAGTTATGAAGTAGCAATGAAAATAATTTCATGGTTAGGGGGTCACCAGCCTGAGAAAGGTTGAGACCACTGCTCTAACAGTTCTCCGGAGAAACAACATTTTAATTCAACTTCATGCATTTTCAGATCATTGGAGGTACTGAAAATGACCTGGAGCAGTAAGGAGGAGAGGTGGGAGGGAGAGTGAAGGAGAACAAACAGAAAATACGTAAAAAATATATGACATAACATAGACACAATATGATACTGCAATCCTGTTATTACCAAATAATGGGAATATTTGGTGTGCTTCCTTTTCTGCTTCTTATTATGTATTCATTTCTTTATAGAGTTAAATCATGGTAAAATATTTCAATAGTTAAATGTATCATAATTTTGCTATTTCACAATATTCATATCTACTGTTTTTACTTGTTCTGTGAGTCTCTACTGCTTATCACAATTTTCTTATTCATTCTTTCTTTGTTAGACATATATGTGCTTTCTACATTTAGGGGAATAAATAATATATTCCATAGTACACAGTGCTCAATATTTTGACTTATTTAATTAGTGTAGAATTTAAAACTGGATTAATTGGATCCCAAAATGTTCTATAATCTTGTATTTTCAAATTGAACTGTGACCACTAGACATAGTTCTCTATTTAAAAAAAAATGTCCCTGATAAATTAACTTGGAGATCACTCTGTGTCATGCACCATCTTGGAGATTTGATAGTATGATGGCTGATTAAAAAATGAAGGAATTTCATGGAAATAAATTTTTGAGATTTATCTATTGCACATATGTGTATAGTGAGTTTGGAGCATTCTTGCTTCCCCATTAGCTGCTCTCATCACCCTCTTTGTACTTCTGAATCCTTTTTCATGAGGATAACTATGATTAATATTGCCTTGCCCCGTATACAGTCTCTCTGCCTGTCTCTGAGGCTCCCACCATCTGGGATTGGCCAAATGAGTTACTTACCAGAAATAGTGAGATGGTGAAAGAGTTCTAACCCAGCTCCTTAGAAAACACATAATGAACTATGTTAGTTACAACTTTCACCAGCCTGCTTTCTCAACCCTGTCCTTAATCTTCTTGTGAAGACCTTACAGCAGGCCACACATAACAGTTAGTTATGCATGATGTATGGATCATCAGCTATAAGAATATATGATGTATAGCTGTTCATCATCATGTCCTTGGCTTTCACCACTGACCTCCCATTGCTAGTGAGAAAAGGAGAATGAATATCAATTATGTTTTAATGTTAACATCAAGATGTCATTGAGAAATAAAATATTTTCTAAGACATTTGAAGTACTAAATAACTAGGTTGCTTTGTTACAGAACAGGATTTTTCCATTGTCTTTAAAAAGATAATAATATAACTGAAGATTCTAGGTAGATTCACTTAACAGTCAACTGAGTATGTGGGATGCTGTAACCATCTTCAGTTATTGCTTTGTATGAGACCTCCACATCTGCTAAGTAGCTTAAATGGTTAAGAAATCCCTGTGCCTACCCAAAGCCCCCCCCCACAGTAGGAGGCATCCAGATGCCTTCTATTCATGCTGTGTTTTAAAGAGAATGCATTCCCAGATGAACTTGACCCTTCATTCATGTACTAGGGAACATGTGTTCCCCAAACATGGTAGGGGAACAACTTTGGGGATACTCCCTGCCTGCGTTTTGTCTTGAATTGACAAGAGTTTCCCTTGAAACTTCTAAGCTATGAGCAGATGACCATGGGGTAGGAACGTGAAGCCATATTATCCCAAAGCAAGAAAGGCCAGAAAAAGAGTGTGTGAGGGAAGTTAGTTTGTGATTTAGGGTTCATCTCTGCTGAGTGTTTGTCCAGTCTGGCTTGCTCCTCTTTTACCTCCAAATCCTACAACATAAACCTGTAGGTTAGAGAGGCATACATAGAATGAGAGAAAAATGAAAGGAAGATAAGAATTGAACTTCCTGTGTCTGGAACTTAGTAGAAATGGAAGAATCAATTTCAAACTAAGGAACAANATATAGGGCTCTATGCTTTTCTAAAAGAACCCCAAGAGCATTTTATTAGGGTGGCACACTCTGTACCCAGGAAAATTTCTGTTCACAGAAATGGTTGGTGTTTTAGTTTTCTATCTACTGATGCTCTTTCTATCATTGATCATAGATTTATACCTTAAGAAACACTAGGAGAAGTTAAGAGTTAACAGAAGAAAAATTAGACAATATGAAACTACTATAGCAATCTCTTCTGTTGTGTTTCAATGCCAATGTAATGGGAGAACTTGAATTATAAAAGTGAAGTGTGAGTTTAGTAAAACGCCCACACCTGTGCACAGACGAACAGCATGCTGGGGTGTCACCTTATGTGTTTGCTACCCGTTATAATTCAGTAATTGTTTACTACAATATTTTCAGATTTCAGTAAGCAATCTTCAAATAAAAATAGAATATCCTAGACACTTGGGAATTTTTAGTGCATGAAATGACATAAAATATGCTTGTGTTATTCTTTGGCTCGGCATTTCTCTGAATTGTGAACTATATTAACACCGTTAGGAGATTCTGAGCCTATGGAAAGAACCCTGATTTGCTTGTTGAAAATCTGAGTGTCTAATGAACTGTGGCTTGAACTTTAGATATTGAGAAAAAAAGCATGAGGCACAGTAAGAGAGCTCTGAGCAATTAAGAACCAACAATTACATAATCTAATTTAATGTCCTTATTATCAGTGGTTCCCAGAGCACGAGTCCCTTGTGTCTGAGTTGAAACCATCTGAGTAGGTGCTAAATAAATCGATGAAAACTGATTGGAATAGATTACTCCCTAGAAAGTCCTCCTCATAAATGTGAGATGAAAGGAGTTGTTTGCGAGGTGAGGTAATCTATGTACATTTCGGCAACACTGCCGGAGAGGTTAGTTGGAACAATTGAGGTTAATGCTTCTCAGCCAAAAGTCTGGCAGAGAGCAGAGTAAGCATGTATAACATGTAGTCTGCTCTAGCTAATGGAAGTGTGTTCACAGCGGGGAGGAGGGTTTTCTTCCTCTGCTGAACCCAGGAGAAGGCTCTGCTTTTGCACAGAGAGTGAGTCTTCAGCCTTTTCAACCTTGCCATTAAGTCTACAGAGATATTTGCTTTCATGTACTAATTCTCATATATTGCTTACATCTGTACAACCCCAAGAATGTTCTATATCTTCTGTGTTTCATTTTTGGAAATTTATTTTCTAAAAAACGAGTGCTTTAAAAAGAATTCCACAGCAGTAATTACAGAAAACATTAAGGGAAGGATGAGGACACAGATAACTAATGGAGTTAGGTGTCTCTTGTCTTTTTGCCCCCATGGGACAGATGTAATGTGTCACTAAATATTTGGTCTTAATTCCTCAATCAGAATTTTCTTTAAAAGTAAATAGTAAATTATACTTTCAAGTGCCAGATAGCAAAAAGATACTTCAGACTTGATTAAATTGAAGAACGTGCTGCAGTTGGATTCTGGCCGTTGCTTTTGCTTTCTGCTTTGAAAGAAAACTTGCTAGGTTATATATCATGAAAACTGTAAGAAAGAGATACTTTGAAGAAAAAATGTAAAACCTTTAGCATGTGGGTTCCTAGGATACATGTGACAGCTTCTAATTGTAAATAGGTTGAACCTGTTTGAAAACATTGATCTGTTTGGAAACACTTTACTAATGACTTCCAGATATATCAATATAGATACAGATATAGATATAGATGATATAGATTAGAGGCATGCTCTATTGTATAAACATTTCTAAGATTTTAGAACTTCTGAATATGATTATCCTGCATTATAATAGCAAATCAGACTGTTTATTGTGTCATAAAACTTGAGTGGGAGTGTTTGCTCAGAAACAAACTCCTTTATACCATTGTCTCAATGATCATTCTGCAGTTTTAGTCCTGCTGTTATCATCTGGTGTTAGTTCATCAACTCAGTAAACATTCGCAGAAACAAACATCTGTGGCCTCAGTGTACTGGGTGCAAGCACTCCCATAATATTCAGTATGGTTTTAAAACAAATCTCTTGGCTTTTGTTCTGAAACACTTTGCTTTAGCTATTATATGAATGTCTATTTTCACTCACTGTGGCTTCTAATGAACTCTAAATTTTGTGCTACATATTAATTATAAGCACTTACTTAACTGTGCATTAGATCTCAGATTAAAAAAACTAAAAGAAAATATTTAATGTTCAAAAAAGTTGAAAATGGATATGGCTACATTACAAAAAAAATCATTGGCCTTTGATATCATTGACCAATGTAAATGGAGTCTTCCATCCTTCAGAACTGAAATCAAAATATTTGCAAAGGCTTTCTGAAAAGATGCAAATATATTTTAATTGTGTCTGTCATGGATGAATTCAATCTGCTTGCATTTTTTTAGAATTTTATACCAAATGCTTTTGTATGAAAGAACAGTCCTTTCTGTTTGTAGCTTATGTACTGAGCGCATGTTGCCTTATTTTCATATGCACCAGAATGGGGGAAAGGCAGACATAAAGAACTATGGACTGACAGTATTCAGCAAAATTTTCACTAAAAAAATTAAAACAGCCTATTTTGATAATGCAGAGTAATGAAACCCACACGAGCCTCCTCCCAAAGAGAAACGAAGAGACGCCCCACGGACATTCTGCAGCTTCCCCAGTCAGAACCCCCAAAGCTGGAAATCCGCCATCAAAATGCCAGTTTTTGCGTGTGTTTTGTTTTAAAAGAAAGACCATGGGGACAGACCAGGAAATTACAGGCTGGTTAGTTTTGATTCAGTTGTGGTTAAATTCTTCAGAAACTATTTTAAGAAGTCAAACAGAGGAAGAGCAGGGGCTCTGTTTGGAGGGACCCGTGTGGTTCCAGGAAAGAAATAACTTGCCTCACTAGCTGGCTGGAATTCTTTGAGGCAGGATTATCAAAATGAAGATACAACCAACACAAATGGAAGATCTAAGGAACCCCAAACCCCAANAATCCAGGAGAAATAAATGGCTCCCCAGCTGGCCTCTGCAAAACAGAGCTGTGCTTTGCTGGCTGTTCTGATTTTTCTTAATGAAAACTTTTCATAGACCTCTAGAAAATTTTTAGAGGGAAAAAATAGACTAGCCTTTTAAAATAGCAATTAGCAATAGGTCGCTACTATTATTGGCCATTTCTCTATATTTTCAGACATGTTATATCATCTAATGTTTAAGTGATTTAGTGTGATTAGTACAATGAACCATTCCCAGTTTGCAGACGGTGAAACTGTGGGTTGTGGAAAGTTAAACATTTCTGAAGGCCAACAGGTATGCTCTCAGTAGTTAGGAGTCAAATCACAACCATCCGATTGAATGGTGTGTTGTTAACCACTGTGAACACCTCTCCGATGTGTCTCAGTAATTCTGTGATGGACTCTGGGCTCTCATGCAGCCAAATGCTGTCCAGTCATGTTTCCTCCGGACTCAAGGCTTTGCCAGCAATCTGCCAACAACCATCTGCTCCCACTAATTACTTTTCATATAACTTCCTGAGGTCCAATGTGGGGACAGTTGTCAAGAAAAGGAAGAAAACTCACCGAAGATACATACCATTGGGTTAACCAATCACTGATACCAAAGGCAATCATGACTTGATTTCTAATCCTTCCTTCCTTCCTAAGAAATCACACAGTCACTTGAGGAATGAAACTTTCTGAGATTATTTCACACACCCTAATGCCTTTTCCTTGTCCCTTTGGGTGGTTAACTAGGATATTATTAGTTTTCTTGATGCTAACGTCTCTCTGAGCCATGTATGATCCTGCAAGAGGTGTATATCACACCTGTCCCCCTCTCACCCATCACACACACCGACACTCCCATGTTTTGATTCCCTGAACTAGGAACTGCACCAATTACCTCCCATTCTTATTTGATCAGATGAAACAATACATCCCTAAGCATGAATTTTTTTTATTTCTGTATTTATGTGTACATGTGCTGGTACCTACAGAGGCCAAAAAAGGACATTGACCCCCCTGGAGCTAAAGTTATATACAGGCACTTGTGATCTGCCCAGTGTGGGTGTTGGGAACCAAACTCAGGCCCTCTGGAAGAGCAGCAAGTGTTCTTCACCTCTGAGTCATCTCTCTGGCCCCACTAAACATATATTTTCTTCACTCTAACACAGTGGTTCTCAACATGTGGGTCATGACCCCTTCAGGGGTTGAATGACCCTTTCACAGGGGTCACCTAAGACCATCGGAAAACATGGATATTTAAATTATAATTCACAGCAGTAGCAAAATTACAGTTATGAAGTAGCAATGAAAATAATTTCATGGTTAGGGGGTCACCAGCCTGAGAAAGGTTGAGACCACTGCTCTAACAGTTCTCCGGAGAAACAACATTTTAATTCAACTTCATGCATTTTCAGATCATTGGAGGTACTGAAAATGACCTGGAGCAGTAAGGAGGAGAGGTGGGAGGGAGAGTGAAGGAGAACAAACAGAAAATACGTAAAAAATATATGACATAACATAGACACAATATGATACTGCAATCCTGTTATTACCAAATAATGGGAATATTTGGTGTGCTTCCTTTTCTGCTTCTTATTATGTATTCATTTCTTTATAGAGTTAAATCATGGTAAAATATTTCAATAGTTAAATGTATCATAATTTTGCTATTTCACAATATTCATATCTACTGTTTTTACTTGTTCTGTGAGTCTCTACTGCTTATCACAATTTTCTTATTCATTCTTTCTTTGTTAGACATATATGTGCTTTCTACATTTAGGGGAATAAATAATATATTCCATAGTACACAGTGCTCAATATTTTGACTTATTTAATTAGTGTAGAATTTAAAACTGGATTAATTGGATCCCAAAATGTTCTATAATCTTGTATTTTCAAATTGAACTGTGACCACTAGACATAGTTCTCTATTTAAAAAAAAATGTCCCTGATAAATTAACTTGGAGATCACTCTGTGTCATGCACCATCTTGGAGATTTGATAGTATGATGGCTGATTAAAAAATGAAGGAATTTCATGGAAATAAATTTTTGAGATTTATCTATTGCACATATGTGTATAGTGAGTTTGGAGCATTCTTGCTTCCCCATTAGCTGCTCTCATCACCCTCTTTGTACTTCTGAATCCTTTTTCATGAGGATAACTATGATTAATATTGCCTTGCCCCGTATACAGTCTCTCTGCCTGTCTCTGAGGCTCCCACCATCTGGGATTGGCCAAATGAGTTACTTACCAGAAATAGTGAGATGGTGAAAGAGTTCTAACCCAGCTCCTTAGAAAACACATAATGAACTATGTTAGTTACAACTTTCACCAGCCTGCTTTCTCAACCCTGTCCTTAATCTTCTTGTGAAGACCTTACAGCAGGCCACACATAACAGTTAGTTATGCATGATGTATGGATCATCAGCTATAAGAATATATGATGTATAGCTGTTCATCATCATGTCCTTGGCTTTCACCACTGACCTCCCATTGCTAGTGAGAAAAGGAGAATGAATATCAATTATGTTTTAATGTTAACATCAAGATGTCATTGAGAAATAAAATATTTTCTAAGACATTTGAAGTACTAAATAACTAGGTTGCTTTGTTACAGAACAGGATTTTTCCATTGTCTTTAAAAAGATAATAATATAACTGAAGATTCTAGGTAGATTCACTTAACAGTCAACTGAGTATGTGGGATGCTGTAACCATCTTCAGTTATTGCTTTGTATGAGACCTCCACATCTGCTAAGTAGCTTAAATGGTTAAGAAATCCCTGTGCCTACCCAAAGCCCCCCCCCACAGTAGGAGGCATCCAGATGCCTTCTATTCATGCTGTGTTTTAAAGAGAATGCATTCCCAGATGAACTTGACCCTTCATTCATGTACTAGGGAACATGTGTTCCCCAAACATGGTAGGGGAACAACTTTGGGGATACTCCCTGCCTGCGTTTTGTCTTGAATTGACAAGAGTTTCCCTTGAAACTTCTAAGCTATGAGCAGATGACCATGGGGTAGGAACGTGAAGCCATATTATCCCAAAGCAAGAAAGGCCAGAAAAAGAGTGTGTGAGGGAAGTTAGTTTGTGATTTAGGGTTCATCTCTGCTGAGTGTTTGTCCAGTCTGGCTTGCTCCTCTTTTACCTCCAAATCCTACAACATAAACCTGTAGGTTAGAGAGGCATACATAGAATGAGAGAAAAATGAAAGGAAGATAAGAATTGAACTTCCTGTGTCTGGAACTTAGTAGAAATGGAAGAATCAATTTCAAACTAAGGAACAANGTTGGATCCTAGCTGTCAGTCANTGTCCAGTGTGAGAGGGCTGAGGACACTGCCTTGGTTTAGCTCCAGTATGGGTGGTGGGAGGAGTGAAGAACAGTCTATTCAGAGGAGAGGAGTGAGTAGACCAGCCCTGAGGGCAGCTATGAGAGGGTAGAACGGAGCAAGGGATCTGTTCAGAATCTACCAAGGAACACCTCTGCCAGACCCGGAGTCCGTCAGAACTGGGTGCTTGTGTCTGCTCCTCTTCACCGCCATAGTTTCTCTGCNCTGGAGAAGCCTTTCTGCACCCAGAGGCTCTGTCATAGACATCTTTCTCAAAGTTCTACCAATTGAAGGTTCATTATTGTTAAACGGAAAAGGAAAGATGGTAAATTGTCTAGAGAGAAGGCCAACGAGAGCCAGGTAAAAATGANGCAAAGAAGTGGAAACAGTGAAGCAAATATTGTCACTCATCTTCCTAGGTAGTGAAATTACAGTAATTTGTGTAAATTCTTTGTTTTCTAATTTTTTAGTAATGATTATTATTTTTATAGTATNATAGTATTTAAGGAGGCTGACCAGGGTGAGTCAAGACCTTTCAGAACACTTTTGTGAAGGTGAAGGAGGCCATTAGTGATCATTCATTCATACTGAAAGAAATTAATCCAAAGATTTTTTTTCCCCGACTCCTAGTTTGGCTTCATTAATAAAAGAAAAAAAAAGGTGGTGAGTGGTTAAAGCAGCTGGAAGACACTGAGAGCATCCAGCGGCCACTGCCGGGTCCCTGGCAGGACAGAGCAGAGGGAGGGCACACAAGGACAGAGAGGACATGGGAGAGAAGTAGAGGAGCTTATGGCCTCATGTCACACCTGCATTGTCCCTACCATAGCTCAATGACCTTGGACAAATTGGATGTCTTAATAGAAATTGTGCATCTTGCTTTGTGAGATCAGACTGAAAGCATAATGCCTGAACTCACCTTTCATACTGCGTTTCTAGATACTGGTGCCAGAATTTGTNACTTCTTCTGAACTTGGGTTTATGATCAAACCATTTCTCTCTAAGGCCCCAAGAACATCACAGGAACAATGCTCAGGAGTTTATGAGCTGATAAACTCTAGGGAGGGGAATCATTTAAGAAGTTTCCACTGTGCTCTGCAAATGCATGTAGGATGCTGAACTATTTGAATGAGTACATAATAAAAGTTTATTCTTTAAAGTAATTTAACCTAAATCATTTCCTTATCTCAGATCAAAGAATTACTCTAAGACTTTGTTTTAAATTTCAGCTGTGACTTCACTATGGCAAGGCTAGATACCTACCAAAGACATTCACAGGGTTCTGACATTGGTACATGTACCATCACCCAAAGCTGNGCTCTCAGAGGCCCCATGAGTCCTGCTAGTGNCTGCAGGCTAGTTGGAATCAGGGCATGGCTATGCTCCAAGGACCCACTGCAGAGAGCATGGGTTACACAGCCCTCTGGTCTGGTATTCCCCATTCAGTAACTTGGAAATTAAATTGTTGCTTGCCCCCACCAAGCTTTCTTCCTCTTTTGTAAAGTGAAGCTAATGCTCCACCCATTGTATTGTACCTGTAAGGACTTAATGAGATGCAATGTCTGCTGTAAAACATGAACTCAGCANATAGAAATATCCTAATATTGATGATGACAGCTATGATTAAAATAGCCATTTGCTAATTTACTGCTGTAAATATTGCTTTCAGTATTACAGAGCAGACTTATTGGCCTAAATTGAAATTTTTCTCCATGTAGAAAAACAGAAAGCTGTAGAGAGAACTGCAGATGTAAACTAGAGAAATGTGTTTAGCAGTTTGCAGCCCTGGCACCTGATGCAGCAGCCTGACCACAAGTGTATGCCCAGTATTCCAGACCCTCCTATTAGTCTGTCACTGCCCTCACACTTGAGTCGGCACTAACATCCTTGACCTCTCNAGGTCTCTTTTCCATTGTGATTTTTTTCTTTGCTGTTTTTCTTATGGTGAACAAGGCTCTTCATAATGGCTTCTTGATTATCCAATAGTCATTTCCTTCATCCCACATCAGCCATTTACTCCTGTGGTCCTACAATAACCCATCATCACTAAAGTCATAAGATCTCACATTCTCTAACCTTGGGTGTTTCTGATCCTTTCCTCTTAAAAATGACATAGTAACACGCACACACACACACACACACACACACACACACACACACACGAGTTATTCAACCCCATTGTAACTGCTGGTGCGTGGGAGCCACTTGTCTCCATCCATTGCCATCTCTGCTATTTTACTCCATGGTCCAGGTCATCACAATCTAACCATGCTTTACAAAGTCTCATTTCCATCCTGATTACGAACTCAGTGACCCCTCTCACCCTTTTCCTGTCTGGATCTGAGCAGATAAAGAAGACAACATGAAGCATTCAGAGGACCCAACATGCTGGTTTTATTTTCATCTCAGCCCTGAGTTCTGAGTTCTGCTGCATTTTTTAATACATTTGCTCTCTGACTGTTTAAGATGACCATGACATGCTCTCGCCTTATTGGAGTGTCCCAACTTGTGCCTGCTGACCCCTGCTGCTGACTTTACCTCCCACTTCTCTTGAAAAGTAGAAACAGTCTCTCANCACTACCCAGACCTCTTCCTTCCTTCCANCAACACCCAAACCACTGAGCCTTTCTCTGTGGCTCCTAATGAACTAGAATTTTCTCTTCCTAGTGNATCTTGTCTTGAGATTTTTCAGTTTTCCNTGTACCTTCAATGTTTCCCTCTACAGTGGATNATTCCNTCAGCCTGCAAAGATAGCAGCTCCTTGTATGAAAGAAATGTAACCAAAGGTACATTCTTACCTCAACTTCATACCCACTGCCATCTGCTCACCTGGTGGATGAATCAGAGCTCTAGTTCCTTTCACAAGCAAATTTCTCAAGGCAGTTGCCCATACAAACGCCCTTGCTGGTGTCAATGTCTGCCTCTCTACCACCTCTACAGCCCACCTTAGCTGTTCCTCTCGGGGTTACCCACAGCTACCAATGCACCTCCCTGCCCTGTTTGGTCCACTTGCTCTCTCTCTCTTCACCTTCTCCATTTATTTTTGACCTTTTATTCACTTCTCCTTCTTTTTGGTTGCCTTCTTCTACTATACCAAATGAGTAGGTGTTGGAGTTCCCATGATCCAAAGCTCAATTTTCACATTTCTTAGAAACTCCTACCCAAGTCAATTCATCTCTTCCCATTAAATTGACTGATCACTATGAGTTTGTAACTGCAGTTAATATCTCCTCTGCATGGAGAATGTGACTCTTAGTGTCACAAAGCACCTCAAATATAGTATGATCATTTATAGTAGTCTTCACAACTTAACTGAAAACCATTTCTCACCCAATCTTCTGTACCTCAGTAGTCGCCACCACCAAACCACCCAGTGGTTCAAACTCAGGTCCAGGGTGTTCTCTTTGATATGCCTCATGACTAATCATTTGACTCTCACATCCAAAATGGATCTCAATCCATCTCCTTTTCTCCACTCTGCCAACACATTGATGGGAGTCACTGTTAGGTCTTCTCTGAACTATGTCCACAGTTTCCTTATTAGACTTTCTGTTTTCTGTAAGCTCCCTCACCTGCAAACCCTCAAGTCTTCCTGCTGGATTGTCAATGAGGTATGAATTTTTTAGCCCCATCTCCAAAGCCCTGGGTGACCTGCCCATGCCTGGTCTCCAACCTTGGCTTGGGCCATTCTGCCCCTTTTGCCCTGCCAATTTGCCTTTCAGTTCTCTGAACAGGCAGTTCCTTTATGCCCAAATGCCTTCACAGGTCACCTTTTCCCTGCTTCTCATGTGCAGTATGACTCATTTTCCAGGGTTTCACTCAAATGTCTCCTGGGAGTAGGCATTCCATCTGCCAA
Organism: Neotoma lepida; assembly: GCA_001675575.1. NCBI lineage: Eukaryota > Metazoa > Chordata > Mammalia > Rodentia > Cricetidae > Neotoma > Neotoma lepida. The sequence continues at coordinate 98,466 of LZPO01117174.1, forward strand.
GTTATGAGCAAAGTCTCCTCTGTCACTGTCTCTGCATTCATTAAAATTTGAAGTTCTATTTTTGCCTGCTTGTTTACATATCTTCCTTTTCCCTTCAACTGAACTCAAAGAGGTAGTANCTAGCCCTGCTANAGGCACCAATTCTACATGGAGCAGGGGGAAACGCTGGACCCTTTCATATCCCAGTACCTCACCTGTGTCACACCCATGGAGTTCATGACACTCCCAGCCTTTGCTGCTGTTTTCCTCTACTCATAAAAATGTCCACTGAATGAGCAAGTGAGTAAATGGATGCTGGTATTTCACAGGTTTNCACAACTTGTGTTCTTGCTGNTATTTTCTCATTAGGCTTAGTTCATCTTCATCATTGGGGATAGAATAAGAGAGACATAGAAGTCTGGTGGGCTTGACTTGGACAATGTGATCTTGTCTTTTAACAGAGCTTGGCTGTCTGGCATGGGACTAGTTTCTTGAACTTTCTCTTCCATCCCAAGGTTTATGCTGCTGTTGTTGTTACTGCTGCTGCTGTTGCTGTGGTTGTTACTGCTGCTGCTGCTGTTGCTGTGGTTGTTGCCTCCATCTCTTCTAGCANGTCTTCTTACCACTTGCATATGCTTCAACCACATTCAACTTCTCTCCATTCTCCAGAAACAGTGCTGTACTTGTGACAGTCTTTACCCAGTGCTGTAAGCAGCAGCAGTAGCCTTCACAGAGATTTGTTTCCCAAGGCTGCTGAGGAGCCAAGTGCTGGAGAGCCAGAATGCTGCTTGCACTGGAGCCCCCACACTAGGCAGGGGATCCTTTGGCACCAATGATACCAGTCATGAAAGCCAAAGNTGGCCTGAGTTCTTCAGAGCCCTTAGCAGCCAAAACTCATGTGGAGTAGAGGACAAACCTCCCTCCCCTGCATGATGCTCTCTATTAGCTGAGTAGCAAAGCTACCTGTCTTCCACTTACTGGATCTATTGTGCGAGGCCAGCTTCCAACTTTCTCAGGGTTCCTATGAGGAGGAGTGAGGGATAAGAAAATATTAGAGAGAAAGATAGTGAAGAGGAGAAAGACAGAAACACAGGATAGCTTCAGGAGGACCTGGGTCAATACCCAATGGCCCCTTCTGTCTCTTCAAAAGGGCTTTTTATAACAACACCAAGGGGTGGGGCAAAAGACCTCCTGCTGGCTAGATCAAAGCACAATGCACAGCCAAGTGTAGACCCNTCCTAATACCCGGTAACCATGCCCATGGTCAAATCATCTCCTTATACAGCCCTGCTGGGTAAAGCAAGCTCAGATTCTCGGACCCTGAGTAAGTTCTCACTAGAAAGCCTCTGTGGGTTTCTACAACCTATGATATCTGAGAAGCTTTCAAATTAGTTTGCATCACCTTAAGAAATGAATATAAAAGCCCAAAGTAGTGGTACAGTAGTTTAATTACTTTTTGTCTTCAGTGTTCTTGTGTATGGAGAAACATAATAAGATCCACATATTGTAAATGTTCTGTAGAGTCATCCTCTTGGGACCAGTACTCCAGTATTATTTTAGTGAGAATAAACACTTTTCCCATTTGTAAATAAAGGTACAATTACACTATGAAATAGTATTCGAAGTTTGGGGACATTTTTGGTTGGAGAGGTGATAAATATTAGATCTTCCCACAGATATGTGAACTAAGCATGGCCCAGAGCAATCTATGAAGAACTCATGTGACTAGTGGCTTCTGCTGACCCNTTTCTGTGTTTCAGATAGCAGCCAGTNGTCAGGGTTGTATGCTTTTAAATAGAACTCTAATAAAGAGAATTTCTCAGTGCTAAGATCTCCAAAGACATTTTAACCTTTAAAAATAGCCAACATGAAAAACATCCTCAAGGAGATTTTTGGAAGCCTATTCTTTGTTTCCCTAGTTTCTTTGTTTTGTTTTGTTTAGTTTGTTTTCATACAATGACAGGTGCTCTCCAGAGTTGGGCTAAGGGACAAACCCAAGCTCCTGACACCAGAGTATTCAGCTTCCTCCCCCCACCCTCCCACTGCTCTACCCTACCTCACTCCAGCACATACACACAGCTAAAGTGTTTGAGAGACTCCTTCAGATGAATCTCTCCCACAAGGCTGGTCTTTTAAACAACTGGTACCCTCCCACCCACCGCCATGCCTGTGCCTCACTGCCCTCCACAGATGTGCCCATCACAACTTCAATTCAAGCTGGAGTCTCCACTGTCCTGACTTCAATGATAAGTGACAAATAATAGTGAGTATGCAGTGAAATAAAGGATTGCTTTGATGAAGTGAATTAGAGGATTCCTTTGGCTGACTTTAGGGGAAAACGTTGCTTGTTCACAAGATGACTTGGAGAGTAAGAATGTGATCTCTCATTCCAGATGATGATAGAAGAAAAGGCAAAGTTGGAAAAGGACAAAGGNAAAGTGAAGTCTCCCAAAGAGAAGAAAGTCCCCAGTGCCAAGGCCGGGAAAGGAAAGGGAAAGGACCAGCCTGAGGCTGCGGCAGCAGTGAAGAAGACCACCCAGTTAAAACGGAGGGGGGAGGAAGACGATATCAAAGCCTACATTGGTCAGTGGGTGATGTCTTTCAACTCTTGGTTTATGGATCAGGATATGGCTTCAGCAGTCACCCCAATAATTATACTCCATCATTCCTAGCCTTTTTGTTTATTATGAAGCCACAAATAGCTTACACTCTGTGACACTCCAATTGAAAAATATTTCTAATTGCAACCCATGTATGGTTTTAGTACATGTTTATTTAGCATGTATCTCCACATTTACACCATGAGAGCAGAGAATGAAATGGCAAGTGGNTGGACCATCAGGAAGCTCACTGACTTGTTGAGAATATAATGGGAAGTCAAGTGTAATTGTAGGCAAAATGAAAAGGATCCAGCAAGATGGNTCCATGAGTAAAGCCACTCACTCTCAGGCCTGACCATCTGAGCACCATTCCCAGGCTTCTCAGGGTGGAAGGAGAGAACCAACTTCCACAGGTTGTCCCCTGGCCTCCTCAGACATATTATGGCACACACATGCATGACTGTGACACACACAGGGATAAGTAAGTGGACTAAGAATTGATTCATGTGAGGAGCAGCGACAATCAAATCTAATAAGCTGAGCTGCACGCAGAGCACAACTTCTTAACTCAGACTCTTCCCACCACCATTCTGTCTCAAGCAGACCAAATAGAACTTCGTTCCATTTGAAACGACTGATGTGAAAATGAGTCATCCTCAGGAGTTACTGGTGACCCACTGCTGGTTCTCTTTGAACCCAGACAGAACCACCTGATACTCTCTTTGTTTTATTTGTTTGTTATTTGTAACCTGTAGACTTGAATTTTTAAGCAGTTTTGATCTTTNCTGTGTTTTAATTAAGAGAAACAGGCTTTCCTTCGCATCCTTTATCAGTTGGTTCCTCCCACATAGCTCTGCTGAAAAGATAATACTCCCAGAAGCAATGATGCTATGCACCCACGGGCAATACCAATGTTGATCATTTCAGTGGTTGGGAGAAATAATGACTTAAAAATGAAAACTTGAGCATCTGTTGTATGGCACGTATGTTGGCCTTACTGTGCAATGTAAGGCTTTTATGTATCATGCACAGTCAGCACNAGAGCAGAACAATGATTTTCACCCCCAGAGTATCATATTATAATATTCATAAGGAGCATCACCAGGAAAAAGAGAGGAGAGAACCATTAAGAAAATGTACACTATATCCTTTTTAAAATGTAATGCAATAAAGAGCTGCCTTACAATAGATGCACAGGGTTCTGACACGAGTTCATTCAGTGCTGTGCTACAGAGTACATCCACAGTATTTCCTTAGCCTGTAAACACCTCTACTTATAAAGTACCAGAAAGCTGCAGCTACTTGTAAGTCAGGAGTCAAGCCAGATACTGCTCAAGAGAGATTAGAACCAAAAGGAACTAGTTACAGGCTAAACTCTGACAAAAGCCCAAGCACCATTTTCCATGGCCACAGGCCNCATGTATGTTGGCCCTCCTAGTATGCTTATGTCTCATTTACAAACATGATTTAATATATTGTAAAAATGGCCACAGTCTCTTTACTGGAAGGGCAATAATGAAAAACAGTCAACAGGCCTGCATTCCAGCCAACTGGCTGGGTCTTAGAAGCCAGAATGATTACAAATGCATGCATAATTCGTATCACCATTGATTTGCCTGGGGACAACCTGTTCTATCTAACAATGATAGCTGACCTTCTTTATGGTATTTCCAACAGATGATGAGCCAGATGATGGTGCCCAGCATTACATTATTGTTGTGGGCTTCAACAATCCTCAGCTATTAGCCATTATGACTGAGCTTGGCATTCCTATAACCAGTGTGATTAAAATATCTTCAGAGAATTATGAACCTCTGCGGACCCACCTGGCAGCAGTCAGCCAGCAGCAGGAAGCTGTCCTTCAGCCCGAAGGTATGCAGCTAGCTATACAACTCATGAGTCCATCAATATTACCCTCTGTCCTTTAAGCACAAATGCAATCTGCTAGCCAAAACATGGTTATAAAATACGCACATTATTAAATCCTTTCAAGACTGATTTGCTATTTATTCTGCTTGTATTAGCCAATAGTCATAAATTTGGCAAATTAAATTCATACCCTGTGCTTGTATCCCTGTGTAGTTGCAGAAAACATGGATTGCAGGTCAGAAGACTTGGTTACACATGTCTCTTATACACATCTAGATGTGTATAAGAGACAGGCTATAAACCACCTGACATGGTTGCTGGGAACTGAATTCAGGTCCTCTGGAAGAACAGCAAGTGCTCTTAACTGCCGAGGCATCTCTCTNGTTGGATTCTACATATCAGTAATCCTACATGTATTACTAACTCCTTGTGATAAAAGTCAGAGGAGTCATTCTTTCTTCCAGACTTAAACTGGGAAGTTAATGGGACCAANCTCCAGACCCACTACTGTTCAGTCATTTTCAGCCTTGGGGTTTTCATGTTAGGGAATTGTGCTAGATTACNTCTGTGGGAAAGAAGCACGAAGCTGCCGTGCCCTTCAGGAAACAGCACTGCCAATCAATGTAAATCTATGATTCCAGAAGCCAAATTATTCCCACTGCATGTATTAATTTTAATGTTATTATCAATACTTTCATTATGCTTTTTAACTCATANGGCCATATACCAATTTCTCTCTGTTTTTTCTCAAAGTTAGAAATCACTACCTTTGATAATAATAATAATTAATATTTACTGAGTGCATAACTTGGGGGCTAAGCTCAATGCTAAGAGCTCTGAGAATATTGATTTATATAGTTTTCACAATACTCTAAGGAAGTATGTCTTTTTTAATTGAAAAAAATACTTTCATACAATATATTATGAGGTTTTCCCTTCCCCTAATTCCTCAAAGACTCTCCCAGCCTCCCCACTCACCCAACTTGTTCTTTTACTCTCTTTCTGAAAAAAAGCAAACAAAAAACAAAAAATATGCACAAAAAATCCACAAAAACAGAAATGAAAATATAAAAGCAAGAGACTAATAAGATAAGAAAAAAATGCCTTCCAAAAAGTAAAAAAAGTAGACAAAAAGTCTACAGAAATAGTATTGAGTTAGTTTTGTGTTGGCCAACTACTCCTGAGAATGGGGCCAGCTGTGAAGTGTGGTTAAAATACCCAGTAAGATGCAACTGGGGAAAATTGATTTTTCTTTTACCAGTTGATATCAATTACAAATAACTTCTTGGTTAGGAGTGGGACCCTGTGTCTACTTCCCCATCTCAGTGCTGGGACTCTGCCTGTCTTAAACCNTTTCAAGTCTTGTACATGCTGCCATAGTCTCTGTGAGTTTAGAAGTGCATCAGTCTTGTTGTGTCTGGAAGACTCTGCTTCCTCGGAGTTACCCATTACCTCTGCCTCTTAATCTTTCTGCCTCTTTTTTTTTGTTTTTTGTTTTTTTGTTTGTTTGTTTGTTTTTC